>JAHBCN010007027.1:0-45593 GCA_019359885.1 Listronotus oregonensis
GTAAATTCTAATGTTAATTTTTTTGTAAATTTCTAATGCTTTAAGGTTTAATTAATATTGGTTATTATGCTCTTTTGATGAGTGTAGGGATGTTTTGTGTATATCAATTATCGATATGAGTGATATTGATTTATTAATTCTAGTAACTTGAAGTTTTTTTTTTTTTTGGTTATTCGTGTTATTCTTGTTGACAAATGTAAATTCTTTTTTTCTTAGTTTCATTAATAAAATTAAGAGGCAGGCATGCGCATTAATAAAATTCCTTTTCAATTTTATATAATCATAAATCAAGATCGGTATTAATCAAGAGAGTTTTTTTTTTTGGTAGTTTTTGGTTTTATTAAACATCAGTGATGTATGATTTGATTTTATACCTAAGAATGCGCAGAAACAGCTATGCCATTAGTAACCAATAATATTTTATTTTTAATGTTTTAAATTAATTTGTGGAAACAATTTTATTTATTTTTGGTATGTTCTGTCAACAACGATAGCACGAATGGCCTGTTTTTTTGAATAGTTATATTTAATTGATTGATTTAGTTGATTCTGTATTTTGAGGACTTGTATTATTGAATAGTTCTCCTTGGGCCTTCGGCCACTTCTTTTATTTGATACTATTGTTTTTTTTTTTGATCTGTAAATTTATTTAAGGCCCTCAGCCAATTCTTTCGTTAATTATTTTTTTTTATCCTGTAAATTTATTTAAGGCCCTCAGCCAATTCTTTCGTTAATTATTTTTTTTATCCTGTAAATTTATTTAAGGCCCTCAGCCAATTCTTTCGTTAATTTTTTTTTGTGTGTAAATTTATTTATGGCCCTCAGCCGGTTTCTTTGTTTGTTTGTTGGTTTGCTTTGAGATTTAATAATGTACTTAAGGCCTTCAGCCAATTCTTCTGTTAGTTTTTTTTAATTTGGAAATTTATTTAAGGCCTTCAGCCATTTGCTTTGTTTTGTATTCAACTTTAATTTTTTTATGGTTCAAATTTTAATGCCTACCGATGTTTGTAGGGCCTCAAAATTCAAGTATAACTCAAAATTCAAGTATAACTCAAAATTCAAGTATAACTCCAAATTCAAGTTTAACTCCAAATTTGGATACGTTACCAAATTTACCTTCAAACTGACGTCCAAACTTAAGTTTAATTCCAAATTCAACTGTAACTTATAATTTACCTCAAATTTTACTCCGGGGTTGAGTCCAGACTCTGCAGACCACCCTTACCTGCCGTCAGGAAACAGGCAACCTTTTATTAATTTTTATTTAACAATTACTAACCCTTTTTTTATGTAACTTGAAAACTTAAACTTTTTTTTAATTTATGAAATTTAAATCGTCAAAAAATTATTTTTAAATAAATGTAATTTGTTTTTAATCTTTTTGAGTTTTATTTAGCTCACCTGATACCAGAATAATTTGTATTATTATATTATTATTATTTATTTTTTTTTTTCTCTTCTCTTTAATGAGTATTGACCAAGTCAGTTTTTTTCAATGCTTATATGCTAATTTTTTTTGTTTTGTCGTGCACTGGTGTGTGATCGCCCAAGCAAGCTCCTATAACATCTAGGGGACTTCCAGTTTGTAGTCCGTAAGAAAACTGGTGGCGCCATAACGAACTCATTATTCCTCACCCTGAGCTGCGGGTAGATTTGCACGCACACCTACAGCTTGCTTTGGCGTGAAGCTAACCTGTGCACAGGATAAATTTTGTATTAATTTTCTTACTTTTCCTTTTTGAGCAATTGGTGTGACTCATCATAGTCACACCAGTTTTTATATAAACACTGCTTTAAAAAAAAAAGTGCGTGGCAAATGCTTCCAGAGGGAGCTACAGGCCCTGGAAGATGGTGTCATAAAAGTAGTTTTTATTTAATTTATTAGGATTTTCTTACAATACAGGAATTAACTTTTCGTATAGATTAGAGTGATTGGAGGTCACGTTCTGAAAATATCAGGTGATCCCTATTGCAACCAGTGGCGTGGGAACAAAAGGGTGGTTAGTTATTTAGGGTCATATTTTTTTTTCGCCAATTGTATTTTCGATATCTTTTAAAAAAATTATGTATATTTAAATATTTTTACGTAAAAACAGTTCTCTTGGTATAAAGTTCTGTAGTCGACGGTTTTCGAGATAAACGGACTTAAAAGGACAACTGCGTAAATACAATAAACAGGCTATGTAATTAAAATAAGTAATGTAGTAGGTACCAGTAAATTCGTTTTTCTCTCTCTGGCTTTGGGTGTTAAAGAATAACTATATTTTAAAATAGTATTCAAGCATCTTCTTATTTTAATTACATAGCCTGTTTACTGTATTTACGCACTACAATCCTCCTTTTAAGTCCGTTTATCTCGAAAACCGTCGAGTATACGACTTTATACCAAGAGAACCTTTTTTACATAAAAATGTTTAAAGAAACATAATTTATTTAAAAGATACCAAAAATACACTCGACCAAAAAAATATGACCCTAAATAACTAACCACCCCTTTGTTCCCACGCCACTGGTTGCAATATGGGTCACCTGGTATTTTCAAAAAGAGACCTTCAATCACTCCAACCTATACGTAAAAGTTAATTCCTATATTGTAAGTAGATCCTAATAAATTAAATAAAAACCACTTTTATGACACCATCTTCAAGGGCCTCTGCTAGCTCCTTCTGGAAGCATTTCCGGAACTATGTTAATATGAACTTTTTTTATATCTTCTTATGTAGAATCGTACCATAAAATTTTTCATCGTCATTTCCGGACACCCTGTATAATTCTTAAACCATTTAGTCCGGGAGGCCACCGCAAAAAACCAAGCCTATAGGAGAACCGCATGAAACATTTTTTTTTTATATTACTATGAACTATAGTCAATTTAAAACCGCACTGCAGCCTTAGCTTAGCGGGTTCAAATTGCATTTTTTTTACCTTAAAAGAAATTACGAAAAATCGTTTTTTTTATATAACTCGAAAACTACTAACTTTAGGAAAAATTGGTATTTAGCCAAAATTAATAGCCTAATAAAACTACGTCAGTTTTTTTATATACATTTTTTGTATCCCTTTTAGTTTTTGAAATATTAACGATTAAAATTTAAAATACAAACTTAAATATCTTAAAAACTTAAGGAGTTACAAAAAAATGTAATAAGCAAAAAATATGCCCTTTGATTAGGTCTATAAAAATAATAATATAAACATTCTAAATGAAATAAATAATAAAGAAGATATAAGCAAAAAAGTGATTTCGGTTATTAAAAATTTTGCTAATAACAATATTTTATTGGTACAAGTCAGTATATCAGCTCCGATCCATTTAAAAATTATTTCAAAATGTTCTATTTATTGAATGAAACAAACTAATACACATGTGCCCCGAGGCAATGAGGGATAACCTATAGTGGCACGGATATTTTTTTTGTTCATATATTTGTACCCATACCTCTCCACTAAAAACTTTAACTAAAATAAAATTTAAATTTTATTTAATTAAAAAAAAAGTGCCTTCTCCATCTGGGTGTTATATACCTGGCAGGACGTCTAACATTTTTCGATCTTCTATGCTTTTATGTCTATAGCTAATTGTTTAAATATTTTTATTATCGAGTTACTTAAATAATAATATTATTAATTTATAAAGACAGTTACTCGTTCAGAATGATCTTAAGAAAATTTCAATGATATTTTTAACATAATTTTTTTATATATATTTTTTTTCCTGTTGAATTAATATTTAATCTTTAATTAAATCATATCTTAAAGTAGTAGTGGCTTTAGGCCTAGACGAAGTAGATAACTTAATAAAAGAAATGTTAAAAATTTAAATACTTTAAATTATAATTCAAATTTTCTTATGATTATTCTGAACGAGTAACTGTCTTTAAAAAATTATTAATAATAATATTTAAATCGATAATAAAAATATTTAAACGATAAGCTATACACATAGTAACATAGGAGATAAAGGATACAGTTATTGGACCAAAAAAAAAATAAATAAATAAAATATGCGTGGCACCAGGTTATCCCCCATTGCCTTGAGATACATGTGTATTACAGCGGTTTGCACCAGTGATACTTAGGACAACCTTAACTTTAAGTGATACTTAAGTGTAAGATTTCGTTTGCACAACAGAAACTTAACGGTTAACTGTCACTTAAAACTAAAACTTAGTTAAGCCGAAGATTTCTTTGGCTTAAGTAATGCTTTTGTAATTTTATAACCTCAAAAATAGAGAATAGTTTTATTGTTTTGGTGGTAAAAGCGTTAAATTATTTGTGTTGTGTTTGTGAATTGAAAAAATGCATTTTGAAAACTTTACTTATATAGAAACTTTTTTGTCCAGTGCATTATGTTTGTTAATTTTGCCGTTTTTAAGTAAACAAATCAAATACATGTCGACAATACGAAGTCAGCATTAAATAGTAGAATGGAAAAACCATTATGGGTTAATTTTAACCCATTATCAGTGTAGCAGATTAAAATTTTTCTTGAAAGGAAGCCTTGGAAAAAATCAACAACTATCTCAACTTTTATGCCCTTATTCATTTCATTAACATTTATAAAATAAAATAATCTAATTTATTTTTCTTAATAATACGATAGAAAGTTAAGAAGTTTAGGCCTTTTTTTCATATTTTTATCCAAAAAGTCCGTCTGTAAAAATTTTTGCAATGTTAAAGAGACAACTTGTATATATTTTTGTTTTTTGTGCTTATAATCGTGGATTATATTTAATTAAAGAGTTTTTCCCTAACTGAAAAGTTGGAGCTCTTTTTCTATTTTCTCGGTTGCTGCTACTCATAATGAATGCAGACGACAAATAATTAACAATTACGCAAATAAAACCGTATTTTTGTTAAAAAATGAACTGTAATAAGAAACGAATTTGAACTTTTTGGGGAACAAAAATTTAATTTTCTGTGAAATTGAAAAGATTTTTTTTTTACTAATAATGCAGCTCTAGTTACCAAACATTAAAACTGGACAATTTTTACAATGTTGCCAAGCATTTTTAATACTTTATTAAGTGTAACGTGTAACTTGTGCAAAGATATGAATCGTTAAGGTCAACCTTAATACTAAGTGCTACTTAGTTATTATGAACTTTTAAAAGTTAGTGGTGTAAACCCCCATTAGTTTGTTTCATTTAATGAAAAGAACATTTTGAATTAATTTTTAAATTGATCGGTGCTGGTATACTTACTTGTACCAGAAAAAATATTGTGATAAGCAGAATATTTTAGGGACAAAATCACTTTTTTGCTTATATCACCTTTAATACTTATTTTATATAAAATATGTATATAACCTTTTTTATAAAACTTACCAAAAAGGCATAGTTTTTTAAGATATTTGCGTTTTTATTTTTAATTTAAAACATTATTATCTCAAAAACTAAAAGGGCTACTAAAAAATATATAAAAAAAACTGCCGAAGTTTTGTTAGATCATCAGTTTTAATTATTTACTTTTTTTTTCCTAAAATCAATAGTTTTTGAGTTATACTATTAAAAAAATCGATTTTTCACGATTTTTTGGTAAAAAAAAGTACAATTAGAACCCGCTGAGCTGAGGCAGCAGTGTGGCCAATGAATCAAAGTAGGAATCCAGCCGACATCCGTTTCACAAAGGAAAGCTAACGCATCGGGACAAAGACTTTAAGCAGGATGCTCTCTATGATTAGGGTTTCCATATGGGCTTTTTCAAATCCAGGTCACATGGGTCCAAAACTCCAGACAAATCCGGACAGTTCAAAAATATATGTTATAAATGTATTTATAACAATTACAGCTTAATTAAAATAAAAATACTTAAAACAATTATTTTAATATTTATTCTATTTTATGCAAAACTACATTATAAACCTAAATTAAAGACATATTAGCCTTATATGGTAACACAAAACATAAAATGTTCAGGTAAAAACAAAAATAGCATATTTCCTCAATGTTTAATTTGCCTTTGTGAGCAATTATGAAGGTTAGAGAGGTAAGGTAACACTGGCCCCAGAATAGCTTTAAATAGGAGGCGCTGGTGTAGCCAGATGTAGCGAAGTGAACCAATGAGAACCAATGACCTTGACCGAAATATATCAAGTAAAGTTTAAAACAACAAGGTTATTGGTTTAGAACGGTTTTTGGGAAATCCAGTGCTATTTTAATTTATTGCAATTTGAGGGTCATTTTTGTGACACAGAGATAGATGGTGATCTTGGTCTTTAGAATCCATGTGAGCAATATCGAGCGTCAACCTCCGGTAAGAAAAAAGAACCAATGGTAGCCAGTATGCCTTTTAAATAGTCAATATTAACTATATTTTGATCATTTATTGATAGGTTTTACAGAATAACTGCGGTTAATTCTGGTTAGAACTAAAAAACATACCTAGAAATTGCAAAAAAACGCCATCTTGGATTAGTTCTTACTCAGTATGCCATCTATAAAAAACGAAATTTGATGAATAAAAAAATATGGCGAAAAATTATCTGCATTTGGGTAGGTTGGCCTTTTTGTCGTTCTAAGGGCCAAACTCGACTTGAGCTTTTGTTAAAAGAAAAAGTCCCTTACAAGGAAACTGACAAACTTGACATTAACGAGAAATGTACAGCTATTTTCTTAGATTTGGCAAAGGCGTTTGACACCGTACCCCATCATCTACTTCTAGAAGTTTTGGAAAATAATGGGGTGAGGGGTGCGGTGTTGGCTGCCTTTAAAAGTTATCTGCATGGGAGAGTGCAATATGTAAAAATTGCAGATACTATGAGCGCTCCAGAACAGATTTAAATAGGTGTACCGCAGGGTACAGTGTTGGATCCAATCCAATTTTATAATATATTTATAAAATCACTAACTAATTTAAAGCCTAAAAATGCTGTGATCGTTTCCTATGCAGATGACACTGCCGTAATTTTTTTCTGCAAAATCATGGGATCAAGTAAAACTAAGTGTAATTAATGGTCTGAATGTCATTCAAAACTGGTTGAAGACTTTTAAATTGACATTAAACTTAAATAAAACTACTTATATTGCTTTTTCAACACACTTGCAAATCGCCCGACCTTTGATTCCATACAATTAAGAAATTTAAATACAAAAATTAAGGGGGTCTCTCATACTCGATATTTAGGTGTAATTATTGACAAATATTTAAAATGGAATCTGCATGCTCTTAAATTGACAGAATTAGAAAGCTATTGATAAATTTTATATCTTAAGAAATATTTTAAACAAAAACTTGTTGATATCTGTATATAGAACCATTGTTGAATCATTATTGAGATATAGTATTATTGTGTTGGGTGGTATGTATAAGACGGCTTTACACCCATTAAGCATCGTACAAAATTATATATTAAAAGTAATTTTAAAAAAATAGAGTTTATTCTACGAGCATGTTGTATTCTAGGGAAGTTTTTGACATAAGGTCTGTTTATGTCTTGGAAGTTAGCATTTTTGTTTATAAAAACAAAGATCTAAAAAATATTATAAGTCATAACTATCCAACGAAAAGTAAATTAAATGATTGTGTAAAACTACCTAAAAGTAACACAAATGCTAACTTAAGATTTTTCAATTACTTTGTTCCAAAGATTTATAACCTGATACCCTTAGAAATAAAAAATATTACCAAAATTCATATTTTTAAAAAACAATGTAGATCTTATATTTTTGAGAAGAATAATATACAGGGTGTAAAAAGTATGATGCTCATCATTTTAATGGGTGATAGTGAAGCTCAAAATAAGTCGATAAGTTTATATGACATATGCGTCAAAACTTGACAGATTTTTGTCTAAACGATGTTAAAGTCTTGCACTTTAAGAGCAGTTATTTCTGTAAACCGTAACAACTGAAAACTTTTGTCTTAATCGCTTATCAGTAAATTTATTTGATAATAAAATAAACTAAATTTTAAATGTTTTAGTCAACAAATAAAAAAAAATAATAATAATTTTTTAACAATTGTTCTCACACTTTAAAATTTAAAAAACAATTGGCAACACAGGTACCTTTGTGCCACCGATCCGTCCACGATATTTTTGTTTGTTTCTAAATCGGGAAAATATGCCGATATGTTTTAAATTTAAGACAAACGTATTGCAAGTGTACCAAAGAGTGATGAAATGGAATGTGTGCGACCGAGAAATCTTATTCTTTAAGCAAAACAAAAAAGTGCTGTTTGAAAGCAATAATTAAGATGATAAAATAAGCCTATTTTTGTGGTGAGTACAATTATTTTTTAATTACAAATAAAAACCAAACAATAATTGATTGTTTTTTACTTAAATTTAATATCAAAATAAATTGCAGGAAGTAATTTTTATTATTTGTATGTAAATGAACATCTCCTTAAAAAAGTGTAAACATGCAAAAACTCACAAAAAAACGTTCGAAGTTGAGACTCGCTTCGATGAAACAGGCGCGATGTTGCCAACTTTTTTAAACTTTAAAAGGCCATATTTCGAAAACAATTAACTCTTGACTCATATGTTCTTGGCTTTTTCGACTTGTTTTGAGCTCCTCTATCACCCATTAAAATCGTGGACATCATACTTTTTACACCCTGTATTTAGAAACCTTTTCTGAATTTCAGTTTTGAATCTGGTTTGGGTGTTTTTGAATTTAATAGTAGTGTAGAGCCTGGAGTTTCTTTTTTCATTCCTGTGTATGTTTAATTATTTTTTTAATCTATAGTTGTAACTATTGCACATACAGGTGTTTAGTCATCTAGGTGTTTGTTGGTTGCAATTTGTGTGTTAATTATCTTAGTATTAGTATGTACCAACAAAAAACTTTTTAGAAGAATATTTTTTTTAAGGATTAACATTATTAAATTTAAATGTAACGAATGTAAATAAAAAATGTAAGTACATACTAAGATAATAAATGTGGTAGGGGTACAGGGGTTCTGTTCCCTCCGAAATAATAATATAAATATAAACAATCATACTTACTAAGCTAAGTTGAAGTTTTCGAAAGGGTATCTATAGCGTATATATTGATTAGATGACATACTAAGTATAATTGTTCCAAGGTGGCTAATTTTTCACTTTATAGATCTATTTTTTTTTTAATTGACCGCAGTCATCTCTTTAAATATATTAAATAATGGTCAGCGCGTAGTCAACATTCAGGGTGCGTATAAAACTATACCTAGTCTAGGAGGATTCGGCTCAAGAGTACCGAAAACCATTCCACCTCAATTTTTTTATACGATCCTCTTTAAATTGCCCTACTGATGATATAAATGCATGTTGTCATGGCGCCACCTGGTGCCATATTGTTTAAAGCGAAATTGTTTAAATAATTGCAAAGAATTGTTATTTTTTAACCGGACAATTTTTTTTCATATTCTTTATTGAAATACAAATAAAAAAGGTCCTACGTCTTTCTACGATAAGGTTAATATATTTGGAGATATGAATTTTTAAAAGTTCGAAAATTCTGAAATTTGTGTACTTTTGATCTATGGAAAATATTTATTAAGAAGACAAATAAAAGATAAAATCTATATTTTTTAAATCTTTATACAATAGGTAATAATATCCTTAATTCCGGTCGTCTCATCAACCCTGCCACGGTAATTACATATTTTGTTGTTGTGTGCACCGTACTAATTTTGATTGTTTTGCCTTGTGTGATTTTATTTTGTGGTTGCAGAAGTTTTTTCGAATGATAAAACCTTCTTATTCTAGTGATTAGTGTTTATTAAATTGTGACTATATTTTTTTATTGTTTGTTACTTATAATATCGTAACAAAATGCCTGAATGTTGTATGGTTTTGTCTTGCAGATCCAAGGGATCTATCTATCTATCGTGGCAAGGAGAGTTCTCTCGCTGGGTCCCCGAGCACTCAGGCCTAAGCCTTGAGGCGAGACTATTTTATTGTTCTTTTATACAAATTTTAAATTTAAAACATATTGTGGGACCCCAAAACACAAACAACCATTATTGTTATTATTATGGTAATTTTGTACTTTTTTTTTACCCTCGCCGATTTCGACGATTTTTTGCATACGGATGTGCTGATTACAAATCTAAAGTAAGTTTTTCCCGACAACGTTTTATTTATCAGACATCGCTCTTTGAATATGATAATTAAATTAAACTCATTTCCAAAATCTTGCCCTTGTATTATTACAAAATTTGTACACGAAACTCTCATACGGTGTTTCAAATTTAATAAAAAATCGTGTTTTTATTTATTTTATTAAGATTTTTGATAAAAATACAAAACTCTCAAAAATATCGACCATTTGAATAAAAGGCGCCATCAATTCTTTACATTTAAATCAGATAATATTAAATCTAATATTACACAAAAATTTTAAATATTCTATAATAGTTTTATTTTATAACCAATGATGTGAAAAAAAGTGAAAGTGTGGTTAGTTTAAATTTGACATTTAATGATGTCAACTTTATACATGGTAAAAAAGAATTATGGAAGTCCGCACCTGCCCGTATATTTATTGCGCAAACTCCACAGGGTCTTTTCCCCCATACTGCCTCTCTTGCCCTGCACGCGTGGACACTTACAGCACTGACCTTCCATAAAGTTTCAAATTTCCGTGGGGTTAAAACGATGGACTAAAATAAAGGTATTAAGATATGACTAAGTAAAATCAATAAATAAGTATTAAAAAATAAATAAAATTTTAGAAATCGTTATAATCTAGACTGTCATTTAAATTTATACATTTTTTTGCACTTTTATGCTATGTATCAAATATGTAAATTTATTTTACTAACAATCATTGAGCAATATTCTTCAAGAGAATAATGCACGGGCGCGACGCTAAAATAATATTTACCAATGATTGAAAATGGTTTTGCATTAACCGGTAAGGTACTCATTGAAATGATATAACATTGTGATTACAGAGTAAAGAAAACACGTGTTTGGTTCACACTGTTGTTTAACACCCATAAAATAACAGACCCAAGTATCACGTATAAGAAAGCGTAAGAAAGGCTAAAGTGATAATGCACCAAATTATAATTCATCGATATATGTTAAAAAAATATAATATGTTTGTTACCTTATTTATGATATGCTACAGTTATTTTAAATTTAGCAATGATAAGTCGTCGGAAAAAACAATAAAAATCCATTTTTGAATTTAAATAATTTAATCAGTAAAAAGTTAGGGGTTTAGGAATACTCGAATTTTCGTATTATTCGGGGCGAACCGAATACGAATTATTCGATCCGAATTTTAAATCGAATATTTAGATAATCCAAATAGTTTTAACTATTCACATACTTCAAATAATTTAAATTATTCGAATTATTCAAACTATTTAAATGATTCAAATCTTTTAAATAATTGGCATATCCAAATTGTTCGAATATCTGAATACATGAAATAATTTAAATAAATTTAACTGTCAAGTTTGATATAAAAAAAGGAAAAAAATGTTTTCATATCAGTATCAATTTAATTATATTAATGGAACTAACAATTATCAATTACAATTATGGTGGTTACTTATAACAAACTGAAGTATATTAAATAAGTTTTGCCATTTTTTTTTTCTTTTGTAATAAACCTTTTGGATAAGTCTTATAGAAAGAAGTTTTATGGAAAAGACTTTATTTGATTAAATAAAGACGTAATTTTAAATCAAAACTTTAAGGGTTTCGTTCGCATTATTTTGAAATAGCTACTACGACTTTTATAATAAGTTTATACAATCAATTATTTAAAAATTTGAACTATTTAAAAAATTTATATTATTTAAATAGTTTGAATTATTCGAATACTTTAATTATGCGAATAGTTTAAACTATTCAAACAGTTCGAATATTCTATTCACAATTCGTATAGTTTGATTTAAAATTCGAATCGAATATAACTATTTAATTCAATATAATTCGACATCTATTAGCACAACCCTATAGAAAATGTATGTTTTTGTAAAACATATTGGTAATATTGGTATACTTTACAGCAAAAAAACCCTTACGAATATTACTAAGGTTGCAGGTGAAAATCTACCATTTCTTTTGTCGCGTCATTCCTGTAGAAGTGTTTAATATTTCTAGTTTTGGTAAGTATTTCCCGGAGTTGTTATCTAATTTCAAGATAAAAAAACGTTCCTATATTTTTTTAAATAACGACTGACGTGCGTAACAAAAAAGCAGTTAAAAACCAAAGAGCAGTTTAAGCAAACAAAAATGAGTTACCTCAGAAAAATAAAAATTAAATAAAATTACTAGTGTGTAAAAACTGTTTATTTGAGTATACCGGGTGGTGCGGGTCCAAGCCGAACATAGGAAATCCCATGTAAATTTTAAGGGGGTTAATTATTGGCTCCCCTGTACATTGTACAGAAAAAAATGTAAGATAACTTTTTGAACAGATCAATCTGACAAACCCTCGTGCCAAGTTTCAAAAAATTTTAATAAGCGAATCTTGAATTATTTAATTAAATGTAATTGCAAAATTACCAACTTTTCGGTTCAGATAAAACCAAACAGTCACCAGCCACCAGCAAACAATTTGTTATAAGGTTTTGTCAAATCTGACGTACAGCCGAATACAAGGAATGTTTTTTTTATTTCATCAATCTCACAACCATTACATTCAAAGTAAAAGACACGTTAATATTATTTTTTATTAAACCTTTTATTTTATGAAACAATTAAGTTTAACCAATAACAATAATTATTATCGATTATTAAAAAAATAATTTTATCATACAAGAATTTAATTAAACCAATAGCAGTATCTAAAATATTTTAAATTTATTTTCTACATTCGTACATTCGAGTACAAAACCATCGCAATTAATAATTGTAAATGCTTAACTCAGAAGAACGAAAATAGATCCGAAAAAAGAAAGAACTGAACTCTTAATATTTTACTAGGTGTGGAAAAATAAAATACTATAACTTTTTTGAAAATAATGAAGATTTAAATAAAAACATTAATTAATCAAATGTTCAAACAACCCCCATTAACAGCTAAACAATATCGCAACCGATCATAAAATTCATTTCTAATATTGCTAAGTTGATATTGCGAAATTTTATTACATTCTAACGAAATAACGTTTTTTAGCTAGTTTAGATTCTCAAATTTTAAACTTTTATAAATGACACTCTTTGAGTACCCCACAGAAAGAAGTCATTCGGTGAAAGATCAGGTGACCTGGCTGGCCAAATTATCCGGTACCGTGGACCAATAATACTGCCGTTAAAAGCATTTTTCAGGTACTCTCTAACCATACGGGCATTATGGGCGAGGCAACCATCTATTTGGCACCAGATCATTTGATCTTCCCGGGTCCAATTTGATTTTAAAAAAAGTCCAAATAGGTTTCTGCTCTCAAGTTATAGTTCAAAAAAAAGGGTCCAATGATAAGGTGTCCGATAATTCCCACGAATTCATTTGTTTTTGGGGGATATTGTGTCCAAGTATAAACAAAGCGATGTTCATTTTCTTGGCTCCAATACCGACAATTCTGAATATTTGGTTTATTGTTAAGGGTGAATGTACATTCATCGGTAAAACAAATATTTAAAAAAAAATTCCTATCGTTATTTGCTCTTTCCATCATTTCAAAACAAAATGCCATTCTTCGCTCTTCATCTCCTTCCTGCAGCTCTTGATGTTTTTTGAATTTATACGAATAATATTTGTGTTTTTTCAAAGTGCGCAATATCGTTGTACAATGTTTATTTACCTCTTGCCCAAGAACCCTCGCAGTAACCTTTTTGTTTTCTTCCACACTCAGTCGAATATTAAAGATTTTTGTTTTTTCTTTCTTCGGCTCTATTTTCGATATCCTGAGTTGAACATTTACAAATATTTATTACGGTACCTTTAGACTCGAACTTACTGACACTACGTTTATTAGTTGAAATGGACGGGATGAGATTGGTGGGGAAATAAACTAAAAACATTTCAGATACTGTTCTAAAACTGTTTCCCGCATAATGCCACTTACTTATGGATATTTTTTCGTCGATTGAATAATTCGTATTTTTTATCAAATACCTACTGTCATTGATTTATTGACACTGTTCCCCATGTCAGGGACAATATTCATTTTACTGGTGCCTGTTTGGTTTTACCTGAACCGAAAAATTGGTAATTTTGCAATTTAAGATTCGCTTATTAAAATGTTTTGAAACTTGGCACAAGGGCTTGTCAGATTGGTCTCTTCAAAAAGTTATTTTACATTTTTTGTGTAAAATGTACAGGGGAGCCCATAATTGACCCCCTTAAAATATACATGGGATTGCCTATGTTCCGCTCGGCGACGCACCACCCTGTATATGTTGTGTTTAAGGAAACCTTTTTACCAACTAAACTGTGGAAATCATCGTTTTTATGCCATAAAAACAAACCTAACAGTGTTTGCGGAGAAATAAGTAAATGAAAAATAGCTTTGCTGCAATTAAAATTTTAAGAACGGTCTATAATCCATCTGCATTACTTTGAAATATAAAAACAGCTTTATCTTAGATAACCTATTTTGAGACATCCATCGTTTTTCTTGCAGACTCTTTAAGTATGATAGCTTTTCTTTTAAAAAAATATAATCCTATATGTTATTAAAGAGGCATATTAAGTTGTTTTAGGCCAAATTAAAAATTAACCTCAAAAAGTCTTTTGGATAACAACAATACACTACTAAGCTGGCAGCTTACCCCCATGTTTCCAACCTAACCCATTAGATAAAAAGAACCGGTCAACACCATTCTCACCCAACCTAATATAATTTTTTGGAATATGCTTCATCTACTTTAGATATATTTATATTGTTTTCGATGTAACTGCATAAGAAAAAACACTAGAACCTAATTATTTTAATCGCTGGACATTACGTTTTTTTTTTAATCTGAAATCAGTCTACTGGCAATGTCGTTATTGCAAGATATTATTTTAAATCTTTGTGATCATCCTTAAGATTTGGAATACAAATGTACATCATACCTGTCAAAGATGTAGTTAACTTTTTTGTATTTTTTAAGTAAAATTTCCCATTATTTAACAAACTGTTCCCCAATTTTTCTAAATTACTTTATGTTTTGTATTTATTTTATTTTTTATAGTTCTGATACAACATCACTCAGACATACAGTATTATAACTATTTTTTTATCGGGTTCATATTAAGATTTGTAACTTACTAAAAAACTTTTTTGGTTACTTGACTGTGCTTAAGTATAATTTTAAATTTACAGTTTGAAAGTTTGTCACAATTTTTCATGTGAAAAAAGAAACGCGAAACTTGAAAAAACCTTCTTTACATATTACTATTTTAATTCAAATTAATTAGAGGGTTTTATAAGAGCTTATATTGTAGAATTTCACAAATTAAATTTGGTTAAAATTTTAAAATAATCCATGGAACATCACTTAAGTTATCGAGAGGTAATGTGAAAATTTCATCAAATCACTCGATCGAAAAAAAGTATTTTTATCGTTTTAAAACATGTTCCATAACTGCAAATTTTTCAAATTTTAGCAGAATGTGTCTTTATTCTGTTTTATCAAATTTTTAATTTTTTAAGTTCTTTTAGGGGTAAGCTGTAAGCTTTCACTACTCTTGATGCCTTTCTGTTTTGTACAGTATATTTCATTTTTAATTACATTAAAAAAAATCTTAATATGATTTATATAGCTCTAAAAACATTAAATAAAAATAACCCTATTTATTTTCATTTGAATTTTACCCAATATTTATATGCCAAAATATGTTTTTTTTTGTTACACTATAGCTAATAGGCTAGGTAAAATCTGTCTTTGGTAGATATTTCCAGGTCCACATTTAAAATACCGCATGCATCTATTTGCAAAAAAATAAAAAAGCCTATTAAAATGTAATATTTAATCCATTTTTCTGTTTACATAATTTAATTCCTTTCGGTACCAAAATTTTTTAAACTTAACTACAATATGAAAAACACGTACAATATGTTCAAAATGATCAATATTTAAGATATTTTATATATGTCTATTTTTTAATAAAATCTATACACTTTTTAATATGTGTTTGGTGTGTATAAAATATAATTCTTGTGAATAGAATGTAAACAAAATCCAAATATAGATTTTATATTTTTAGGATATATTAAAACGCAAATTAATTTTTTTAATTGCTATTAAAATATTTCTTTATTTAAATTTGTTTGGGTATTTAATTTTTTATAATAAAATTTAATATTTGATTAATAAAAACAAATCTAACAACTTTGCGCTTAGAAAAAACTAATGAGGCTGCGACATTAGCAATGTAGTCAGTTACTTTTAATTGGATTTGATTTACAAAAACATGTTTATTAACTTTTTAATTGAAAAATATGATGAATATTAAAAGGGTATGCGTTTTGATAGAACAAATTTTGATTAAAGACAGAAAACAGTGATACAAATAATTTAAGTATGATATTAATTAATTAATTTCTAAAGTATATTTTGAACAAATATTATAATGATACTTTTTTTAGCATTTGGTAACTACCATGTTAGGATATTTTTTTTTACTTTTTATAAGACAAAGCTTACAACATTAACAGTTCCAAAAACAATTTCCTATTTACCATAAAACAACAAAGAACATCTTTAAAACCATTTGCTGGGTAAATTTTGTTTAAGATTCTTGTAATTGATAGAATAAAACTACCTGTTAATTAATTGTCATTTAAGCCTTTCTTTTTACATTTACTTGCATCGCATGTTCTTCTGGAGTGTTTAGAAGACAAAGCTTTTGTTCGCGCCTTAAAACAAAAGGCTTAAGCAAAAATACCTACACAATAAAAAACACGTTTAACATATACAGAGTGACCTAATTTATAAGATGAAAATATTTTATTTTAATTTTTACTAAAATATCCTGCCTTATTATTAAGTCTACATATTTTAAATAAGATCTATTTACCAGTCAAAATGCTTCTATGGGTCATTTATTTTTTTGTTGGTTATGTATAAAGTAAAATTAGGTTATAAACACAATGTGGGTAAAATTAAACTATTATGATTGGAATCTTGTCTATTTATAAAAGTGAAAAATTTGTTAAGTTATAAATGTCAAATTTTAACAAAATTTATTTTTTTTTTAAATAATTGCTTTTAAATTGTTATATATTGTCGATTTGTTAAAGAAATTTCCATAATTAATTATTATCAACGCAACCATTCTTTAAGCCCTTAAATAATTTGTATTAATATTATATATATATATATAATATATATATATATATATATATATATATATATATATATATATATATATATATATATATATATATATATATATATATATATATATATTAAAAAAATATAAAATAATTTTTATTTATTAAATTTATTTTTAAATTATATCACCTGTTATAATGACACTTTAATAACTAAATAAAACAATTTTTTCATTCCGGTTTAACCGGTAACTAAATTTTAAATGCACCTTTATATATTTTTAGCTATATATAATATTTATTAACCATATATATATATATATATATATTAAAATGATAAAATATATTATATATATTTATGATACCATAATGTACAATTAATTATCATATTAAAGGCGTTGAATAACAGGTGTGAAAATTAACAGCCCATAACTTTTTCATTTATTAGAATTTATTTTTGAAATTTAGGTGATGCACCTGTTATAATGACACGCCTTTAATAACTAAATAAAACCAATTTTTTCACTTCCGGTTTAACCGGAAGTAACCCTAAATTTTAAATGCACCTTGTATATATTTTTAGCCTACCTGATCCCCCTCAATTTTTTTTAACCATGTGCATCGCTTGTCATTTTATTTCAAAATGGCTGCCAAAATCGATTTTTTCCCAAAATTTTAGAAGGCCATAATGTGACAATTACAAATTATCAGCATGTAAAAGGCGTTGAGATGTGAAGGATAAGGTGTGAAAATATTTTTAGTTTTATTAATTTTTATCTGATTAATAAGAGTTAGGAATAGAGGTTAATTTTAAAAATTTGAGAAATGTATTTTTGTAACGCTTAATAACTGAAAATTTAAAATAGGGAACTCCAATTTTTATTTAATGTAACCTTAAATCATACATTACTATTTCATATAGTTTATCAGAACTAGTATAGAAAACTAACTTTTTTATAAAAAAACGCGAAATTATACATTTCTACATTGTTTCGCTTATACGTAGATTATATAAGTATAAATAACACGCCAAGTAGGCTTTGAAACATTCCAGCATATTGGTTTTAAAGACGTTAAACAATTCTAGGGGGCCATGGATACAAAATGGCTACAAACATTTGTTTGATGTTACAAAGCTTACCTGGCGTATTATTTATACAAATATAATCTACATATTTGCGAAACAATGTAGATATGTATAAGTTCGCGTTTTTTATAAAAACAAGTCAGTTCATCATACTAGTTCTGATAAACTATATAAAATAGTTTTAATGTTTGATCTAAAGTTACATTAAAAAAAAATAAAGTTTTCTGTTTTAAATTTTGAAATATTAAACGTTAAAAAAAGACTTTTATAAAATTTTCAAAATTAATTTCTATTTCTAACTCTTATTTATTAAATAAAAATTAACAAAATCACAAATATTTTTACACCCAATTCTTCACAATTCATCTCAATGCCTTTTATATGCTGATAATTTGTAATTATCACATCATTCAATCACATCAATCATTTGTAAATATCACTAAAATTTTGGGAAAAAATCGATTTTCGTAGCCATTTTGAAATGAAATGCCAAGTGCGACACAAATTTAAAAAAAAATTGAGGCGGATCAGGTAGGCTAAAATATATACAGGGTGCTATTTAAAATTTAAAATTTAGCGTTACTTCCTGTTAAACCGAAAGTTAACAAAATAGTTTTATTTAGTCATAAAAAGCGTTTAATTGTAACAGGTACCGTACCAATCGATACAAGCATAATATATTCATAGCCACAGTAGCTTGAAAAAATCTCAGATGAGTTTTTAATCCGGAATGTAATACTTTCCAAATGAAAAATTTCTATTCTAATCTGCATACCTAGTTAACATCCTAAAGTGAAATATGAGAAATAGTGACTTCTCCAACACCAAACATTCTGCATTACATTTAAAGAATTAATAATTACTCGAATCTTTGTACGAAAGCTCTCTTGCTAGCTCTCTCTCAAGCTGTCGAAGATCGGTCGCACCTTTTTAGGTTTCTTTATAATTTCTGCTTCGAGGAATTGACCAATATTTTCCTTTTCTGTAGCTCTCCATAGGACAATAGGAAGTACTATTTTCATGAATCCGGTTACAGTCCAACTAAAAAGATCCCGAACTTTCCATTTTGTTTTTCAGAGTGTCCAGGCTGTGGCATGTTCTGCCTGTAAAGGTCTTTCCTTTATCTTTAAACCTCCAAATCTTTAGATTCCGGGTTAATTAGCTTCCTTTTGCTTTACTAAACAAACCCACGGTACGTTATTACTTATACTCAAATTCTTTGTAGGTTTACTTAAGCTTAAAAAAAATCCCAAACTAAGTAATTTATTTTTTCGTTCCTTATAATATTGCAACACATTAAAACGGTTTAGTCAAATTTTATGTGGTATTAAATTAAAATATATGCTACACCCTGTAATAAATATACCATTAAACATCTACAGTATATCTTTTAAATCTTATCCGTACAACTCTGTCAAGATAAAGCAGCAAATATCTATTCAGTTCCACGATAAACCACTTGTTCACACTCTTGTAACGTAGATAAAAGTGGCGATACACTTTACATACTAAAATAGTTAAAAACGATTCCATATGTTAACTGAAGTTGTTTAATTAATCAAGGAACCAAATGGTACTTTAAACAAAGGTAACTATTTATTATTTTGGTACTTTGTTACGAAATGTTTATGTAGTACTAATACCTGAACATTAAAATGACGAATGTACCCAGCGGAATAACAAGAGTAGCGTAATTATAATAAACAAGATAAAAATTTTGTCTTCGGTACTGTTTGGTGGCTATTGGGCATTAAAACAAGTTATAAACCTATTAATATTTATGACTTTGGAATATAGTAAGGTAATTTTTATATAGTAGTTTCAATAAACATTTTTTCAGGCTAAATGAAGAGTTACTGAATTAGAAAAATATATATTGCCATACATGAGGGCCGATATGTTAAAAAAGAAATTGTCAATGAAACTTTTAACCCAATGATTTGTACACTATTCCTAATTACATCACCCTTTTCCCGTAATTAGTATGATTTTAAACAAGGGGATTGATGTGTCTGTTTCTAGATAATTTTTGGACCCCAAGGATTTAGTTTAGATTATACAAGAAACAGTTTTTGAATATATTTCTGAGCTAATAAAAGCTCAATCATATACTACTAAGAAGGCGGATTAAGGTATGCCATAATATTTTTTACACAATAATGAACATTCTGTAGAAATAATTAAATAATTTTAATTGCACGTACTTAAGAACAATACATTTTTAGTTAGTAATTTCCCAACTGCTGTGTTTACACGTCGTTGTCGTGGTTGGGCCCAGTAAGATCTTTTGGAACATGCGCTAGAATTGCTGGTTATCGGCAACTCTTTTTGCTAGCGTATGGAACGGGATCCGAAGCTAAGATGAACACAAGGCTTTAACTTAAGGTGTTAGCATACCGTGCTGATGAGTGAATGACATCCTGTGCCTTAAACAGGTGTCCCCAACGGTGCCTCTGAGATACAGGGCGACCTCTCAGAGTATCTAGCCTTACTGCGGTAATACAGGGCTCTGCCGTGGTGGACTATTACTTCTCTAGCTCCAAACAGAAAGCGGACAGAACCGCTTTCATAGAAAAAAAAAAGTGACAAAGGTGCGCTGACCGAAACGGATAAATCCGTTTCGAGAGGTGCCACTCAAGGTCACAAGCAGACAAAGGTGCGCCGACCGAAAGAGAGTAAGAACTTTCTCCCAATCTGGTATCGGATTTATTAGAAGTCGGATCCTATTAGGAGAAATATAAAAAGGTGTGAGCCACAATAGACCGAGCGGTCGCAGTGGAAGGCGTAAAAAGTCCACTCACTTTAAACCTACCTAATACTAATTTTAACGCATAAAAACTCTGACTTATCATCTAAATCCAACAAAAAATATTTTAGATACTTGCTTAAAGTAAAAAAAATGTTATTTGCTATTCAACACATACAGGGTGCTCCAGTATCGAAGAAATAAACATGTCTATGCCAAGTAATATGTTAATTTCATGATATATTTGTATATATTTTTACAATTTTTACTTTTCATGGTACATGAAACGATCTAGATACTTCACGCTGTAGGTGTACACGAAAATTGTTCTAGTTATGGGTAGCTTAATTTTATTATACCTCTGCTAAAAAATTGCCAGAAAAATGTGCAGATTTTAAAACTATGTGCCTCTTTACATGTCACAAAATATCTTGTGGGAACGAACCAAAAAAAAACTTTAATTCCAAATATCCCTGTATATTTCGGATAATAAACCAAAATATTTTAACTTAAATTTACCTTAATGAACTGTCAGATATGTATAAATTCTAAAAATATATACAAGTATATCACGATATTAATATTTTAGTGGACATAATCCATATTATTTATTCGATACTGGACCACCCTGTATGTGTTAAATGTTAAACCAAATTATTCAAACTCCAAGCAAATATATAAAATATTATTTCGTTGGATTAAGACGAAAATTCACTCTTTTTATGAGTTTATATGGGAATTAATAAACAGTTAAGTTTCAACTTCTCAGTGATATTTTAGGGTCAACCTAAAGGCCTGCACAAAAATGTATTATTTTAAAGATGTTCCTGTTGATCTAAGAAACAACATACCCAAATAAAAAAAAATTGTTTGAAAGCCAGAATCCCATGTTATGTCTTCCATATCATTTAAATTTAACCTTTAAAAGCTAGTTAAGTTTTTCGTCGACGCAAAGTACTTTTTAAAAAATTTAATTTTTATTAAAAAATACAAGATACAAGTTAATTGAATGGATTTCAAATGGAGAATAATTATACAATATAAAATAGGTCATATTTATAAGTTCGTAATGTAGATTCAGCATTTCTAGAATCCCGTGAGAACGATGTACATTTCTGTTCACATAACTCCTCCCTCCTTAAGACGAAAACAGCAGGGTAGATGGCTGGTTTTCGGGTGGTTCGTGCTAGGGCCTTTTCTTTTTCCAAAATTTTCTTTCTTCTTTGATGAATTTTCCATCCAATCAAAAATAGTACAATAAGGGTTGCGATTGTACAAATGGTACTTATGAAACTCCATCCAACTGGGTGAATTTGCTTTTGGGTTGGATTTTTCAAAAGTGTAGCCTTTTCTTGTAATTTATGAATAGTTTCCAAATCGATCGAATTTAGATTGATTGGATCTTCTTTTAAATAGTTTCCGTTGAAATTCCCAATTTTAATTTCTGGTAGCGTCAGCGGCGTCCCCATAATTATTTCTTCTTTATTTATAAATTGGTGATCTAAAATATTGATCTGGCAATTTGGCGGTATTTCAATGATGCTTGGATCAGTGATTATTTCGTAGTTGTTTGATTGGCAGTTTTTGTGGATTTTCAGTGGATTTATCCCTGGTATGGCTAATACGTATTGATTATTGATTGATTTGACGATAGTGGTCTGGACTTGAACTTTGAGGTCGTGGCAATCTTGGTTTTCGGCTTCTTTAATGAGGGTTCCAATGCAAGTGTTCGCTGATGGTTCCAAGTGATTTTGGCAAATGTAGGTCTGCTCAATAGCAGGACAATTTTCGTTACCATATTGTAATTGATCTGGCCAAGTATAAGGTAGGGTTGTTTTGGGACAATTATTGACTGGTTTACAGGAATTGGGTATAGGTGGTAATTATCGAAGATCTCTTTTAAGAATATTGGAAAATGTATTGCGAAAATTATTTTGTTTTTGAAAAACTAACTTGTAGAGCCTGCTAACTGATAGTAAGATATAATATTTTTAAAATAAATTAATTTTTCTTTTTGATATAATTTATTTAAGTATGTTAAGACGTTGTCTAGTTCAGTAGCCGAAATTACTGTACTATGCAATGTGTTTAGTTTTGCGAACATAATGGCATTTTCTAAATTATCAAGAAAAGTAATTAAATTTTGGCAATTTAAAATAATTTGACTTAATGTATTTTCTGCCCATAAAAATGCTACGATGTCGTTAATCCTATTATTTACATCTTTTTCAAAATTTTCGATACGATTTTGTATTAACTTTTGATTTTTATCGAGGAGAGTGATTGTTTGATTATAGTTGTCAATGAGTTGTTTTGTTAGTGAAATTTGAATGGATATTTCTTTATTTGCTGATAATTGGTTATTTCCTAAAATTGATATAGCTTTATCGTATTTCTCACCGTCTTCGTAGTCTAAGGTTCCGAAAAGCCATTTGGAAGCTTTTCCAATAATATTGATTAATCCACGTTTAGAACGATTATGAGGGGTTATATTATTTAACTTAATTCTAGCGTTTAAAATTAAATATTTTGTATGCGAAAGCATGTTAGGTAATACGTTAAAATGCGAATAATTATTTGTATAATTAGGCGAATTATTAAGCGATTTTTCTACAGCAAAATAAAAGTTTTCTATATTTTTTAATTGATTAACTAAGGGTAATATTTCTACGTAATGTATAAAGGTATGTTTACCTTCTATTATTTTGGCTTTTCCTAAATAAAAAGGGAGTAATGGGAATTTTAAAGATGTTATTTGTATATCTTTACAGAATATCATATTAATTGTTATCAGTAGCGTAACTGCATGAAGGTTGAGGTTGGTCATGGTCGTCTTGAGTGTCGATGTCCTGTGGAAAGGTATGAGTGTTAGTACGTGGTCTTTTAAGTTGTGATTTGTGTAAAATTTTGCCTTTTTTAGTTTTTATTTTCGTGTCTAAATCTTCCGCAATTTTTGTTTTAATAAATTTTGTTTAGCTTTATTGCGTGATGCTCTTTTATTTTTAATGTAGGCTTGTGTACCGGGGGTATGTGTAGGTGGGTCTTCGCGATTTTCGTTGCGTTTTTCTATTACGCGTGTTTTCGCAGTAAGACTAGTTTCGTGAATTTTATTATATAAAACTTTTAACCTATCGCGTCTATCACTAATAAATTGATTTAGAATCATTTCGTCGGTAGTGTTGAAAGGATCAATGGCTTTAAGTCGACCATTAATGACGTCAAAAGGGCGTTGTTTAGTAACACTGTGTTCTGAGCTGTTATATCCTATAATTGCATATTTCATTATCTCTTTCATACTTATTTTTGGTCGTTCTAAATTTAAAACTCTGATATTGTCTAAAAGTGTAGAGTGTAGGCGTTCTACAGGACTGTTGCTATTAGAGTTACCTGGTGTGGTAAAATGTAAATTGATATTATGTAGTTTACAAAAATCAATTAAAAGTGATGTTTTAAATTCAGTGCCGTTATCACATGTTATTGATAATGGAATGCCAAAATGCGTGATAAATGTAAGAAGTGCGTCGAACACTGTTGCAGCATTGCAAACGGGTTCTAAAATATAAGCTTGTCCGTATCTAGAAAATACATCAATAATTGTCAAAAATTTTGTATTTGATACTTGAAAGGTATCTAAATGAATTGCATCTAAGGGTTGTGAAGGGGTTGCTGTTAGAGCAAATTTTATTTTTGGAGGGTGTCGATCGTATTTTGCTTGCTGGCAAGTTTCGCAATTATTTATATATTCTATAATATCGCGTTTCATACCGGGCCAAAAATATTGAGTTTTAAGGTCCATTAATACTTCGTTAATGCCTCGATGACACGTTTTTTCGTGGAAGTATTTTAGTAATTCTTTACGTCTTCCTTCATCAAGTATATCGGTTAAAAGAGTATTTGAAATTAATAATCGATAAGAATGAATTTAAAAGTTTGTGCTAAAATATTAGAAATTTGGGGTAACAGATTTATTTCAGAATTTTGTACATGTATACAATGAGTTTTATTTGGGTCAACGTACTCTTTAAAGAATTTAATTATTTCGGTTTCGAAATTCTTTGAAAGATGGACAGTTTTCCTGGTTTTGATTTCAAAGGGTGTGCTTTTAATTATATGGTAATTTCCGGAGTGTTTTTGATTAAATATTATTTGATTGGTATAATAATTTACTGCGTTTTCGGTTATCGGAATATTAAGTATCGGGTTTTCTGCGGCAGAATGAACTGTTTCGTTATCGTCTAATTCTCGTGCCGTGGGTAGCTCTATATTTTCGGGAGTATTAGACTGATTTTGATTGGAATTAAATATTTGTTCGAGATCGTCTAAATCTTCGATTGTTACAGGTTGTTCGTCGTCTCCACGTAAGTATTGTTCGATATCGTTATTAATTTCACCGGGATTACCTAAAATGGAATCATTTTCGGTCATGTTTATCTCTATACGAGATAGTGCGTCGGCGTTAGTGTTATTTTTCCTTTTTATACACGATTTCGTAATTATATTCCTCTAATTTTAGCCTCCAGCGAACTAGACGTGAACTCGGTTCTTTTAAATTAAACAGCCATTGGAGGGGTTTATGATCTGTAACAATAGTAAATTTGCGTCCAAAAAGATAAGGTCGAAAATATTTGGTTGCCCAGACTATCGAAAGCAATTCCTTTTCAATAGTACTATAATTTTGTTCCGCGGGGTTTAAAGTTCTTGAGGCATAGGAAATAGGAAGGTCATTTCCTATTTTTCCTTGACTTAATATTGCGCCAATCGCGACATTAGATGCGTCGGTGGTTAATATGAAAGGTTTTTCGAAATCAGGATATTGTAAAATGGGATCGTTGCATAAGATCTTTTTGCACAATTCAAAGGTTTCAATGAATTCCGGAGTATGTTTAATTGTTTCGCCTTTTTTAAACATTTTGTAAAGGGTTTTGTTAATTTTGCAAAATTGTTTATAAAACGTCTGTAATATCCTAAAAGGCCTAGAAATGATTTAATTTCTTTCGCAGTTTTAGGTATTGGAAATTTTTGAATGGCCAAAATTTTTTTTGGATTTGGTTTAATCCCATCGGGGGTAATGACATGTCCCAAAAATTCTACTTCTTTTCTAAGAAATTCTGATTTATCTAGTTGTACTTTAAATTTTGCTTCTCGTAATTTTGTAAATACTAAACGTAAATTTGCAATATGTTCTTTTAAGCTTGTACTAAATATTATAATATCGTCCATGTAGACTAGGCAAATTTTATGTTGGAGGTCACGTAAAATGTGATCCATTACGCGTTGAAACGTTGCCGGTGCGTTTTTAAGTCAAACGGCATTCGTACATATTCGTAATGTCCGTTTTCTACGTTAAAGGCTGTTTTCTCGATTGAATTTGGATGCATCTCTATCTGATGGAAACCAGATGCGAGATCGAGCGTTGAAAAATACTGACAGCGTCCTAATTTGTCTAAAATATCGTTTATATTGGGCAATGGGTACCGATCATCGATTGATTTATCATTAATTTTTCTGAAGTCGCAAACTATTCTAAATTTATTTTCACCGCTCGCGTCTTGTTTTTTGGGAACAATCCAGATAGGACTATTCCAAGGACTTTGGCTTGACCGAATTATTCCGTCGTCTAACATTTTAGAAATTTGTTTTTGAACTTCCTCTTTATAAACAAAAGGGTATCGATAAGATTTCGTGTGAATTGGAATTTCGTCCGTAGTTTTTATCTCATGTTTTATTTGATTTGTAAAAGTTAACTTTTCGTTCTTAAAATAAAAAATATCTGAAAATTCTTTACAAAGTTGTTCTATAGCATATTTTTCTTCGCTATTAAGATGATTTGTACGTAATAATTTTATTATGTTTGGATTCTTTTTAAGTTCGTTATCTGGTAAAAATGATTCGATATTATAAATTTCAAAGTGTTCTTTTTTAGAGTCCGGGAAGCTGATTACCTTAATGGGTTCTGAGAATTCTAAAGTTACAGGTTCGTGAGATCTATTAAAAATTTCCGTTCTCGCGATGCCTCGTTCTGCATTTGTCAATGTTTCAGGAAAATAAACATTTTCTACGAATTGTTCTGGGATTATTATATCACCGTTGTAAACTGATACGGGGATTTGTAATAAGGATGCTTCGTGGGCGCCTATTGAGATAGTAAAGTTTTTGTTGTAAATTTTATTATAATTTAGGGGTATTGATACTTTGTTATTAGTCAATGCTTGATTTTTTTAAGGCCTAAAATACCATCGAAAAATGAATGAAAGTCAAAAAGAGTAAATGTTATTTCATCGTTTTCTTTTAGTTCTGAAAAGGCAGGAATATTTGCTTTATTTTTAACAAGTGTTTCTCCGGTACCTGTTTTTATTTTACTGGGGTGATTAAATATTTTTTCCGGAAAGTATTTTTCGGCAATTATTGGTCGTAAAATTGATTTTGTACAACCAGTATCGATTAAAAGTTTTATTGGAGGGTTATTTATTTTTATATAGGGTAAACTATCATTAATTTCCGTATGCATTTCTGCTATATCGGGTTGTTGATCGGGGTGGTATCCTGAAAATTTGTATAGTTGTCTAAATATGTGTCTGGGTCAGTAAACCCATCATAAAAGATTTCGTTTTGGTGAAAATTAACTTGTTCATCTTCCGGGTAATTATTTTCAGATTCATTATAATTTTGAATTTGTATATTATTTTGGGGTGGTTGGCCTGCAGCCTCGTCGTATTGATTCATTTCGGCAGTTTGTGACGAATCGCACTGGTTATCAATTTGAAATAGTTCTTGAGACACAAAATTACGCGGTCCTGTTGGTTTAAAATAATTATTTGTTTGATAGGGTGGTTGTCTTATAGTTGGGTTTTTTGAAGTCGTTGACATTGGTTCGGGTTTTGTGTTTGGCACTTGCCCTGTGGGCTTAAAAACATTTTTGGGGGTCCAAACACTTCTTTGTTTGTCGGAAAACGTCTTTGTTGAACGGGTCGTGGTTGTATTGGGATTGGTTGGCTGGAAATCGATTTTGATTTTGATATTGGTTATGGTATAAATTTTGATTTTGATATAAATTTTGATTTTGGTATTGGTTTGGGTGTGAATTCTGGTTTTGATTATTATATGCCAAAAAATTTAAATTATTAGGTCGATTGTTTTGTGTTGATCTAGGAATAAAATTTTGATTATAGCTATTAACGTTTATTTTAGGCGGTGCCTGTGGCAAGGTCTAAACAAATTTTGAGAATATTGAAAATTTCTTCTTCCGTCACTAAGGTTATTGCCGTTTCTAAATTTTGGGGGGTTTTTTAAACGTATTATACTTTGCAGGTGTCCAGAAAGGCCACGAATAAAAGTTCTTAGTGTAATTTGTTCATATTGACGTAAATGGATAACTTTTTCTTGTGCCGAAATTATGTTTACGGGTATAGATGTTAATTTTTGTGCTAATCTACTGCGTAGAATCTGCAATCTTTTGCAAAATCTAGGGCACTTTCACCCTTATTAGGTCTAGCCATTAATAAATCTTGTTCAAGACATTCTAAGTTTCGATTATTTCCAAAACAATTTTGAAGTGCGTTTTTAATGAGTTCCCAACTATTTAGCTCGGTTCGGCAACCTACCAATATTTGGGCTCTACCTATTAATTTTGTTTGAACAACGCGCAACAAATAATTGTTTAAAACATTATCATTATTTTGACCATAAGTAGCAAATAAAAATTCGCAAGCTGATACAAAATGTGGCAGTATTATTGAATCACCGTCAAAATTAGGGATTATATCAACATACATTTTTAACATACTTAAATTAGGTTGTTGTTGTTGTTCTTGAGCCATTCTTTTGTTTTTTAAAGTAAGCTTTTTGAAAAAGTCACCAACTAATTGGTCAATATCGTTCTCACTCATAAACTGAACTAAAACAGGCCAGTTAAATCTATATATCTAATAAGAAATAAAATCTAATATTTATATATTTTTGTTAAAATTAAAATATAAAATTTTCTCTTTTTAATTGAACTTAATATGTATTTATTTATTTATTTATTTATTTATTTATTTATTTATTTATTTGCTTTAAAACTAGAATTATTATTTCTTTAAATAATTAATTTATTGATTTTGTTTAAGTAATATTTTATATCTTTTTTAAATAGTAAATTCCTAACCCTAACTTAACTAGAGATCTTCCTATTCAGGGAAGGGGGTGTGAAAAACAGGAATACTTGGCACTTACCAATCAAATACTGGCACTCAACCGTTTTGCCTGTCTCACGGGGTTGATTCTCCACCATTCACTTGTCCTGCGTCGAGCCGGGGTCCTGAAGTCCAGATGTCTTCGGGGTGGTTCTTTATCAAGCACTAAAGGATTAAATCCACGTTTTTTATGAAAATCGGTCCCGATGCCGTGGCTTTTCACGAAAACTGCACTGATCCGATTACCACTGCGCCAGTTAAGTTTTTCGTCGACGCAAATACTTTTAAAAAATTTAATTTTTATTAAAAAATACAAGATACAAGTTAATTGAATGGATTTCAAATGGAGAATAATTATACAATATAAAATAGGTCATATTTATAAGTTCGTAATGTAGATTCAGCATTTCTAGAATCCCGTGAGAACGATGTACATTTCTGTTCACATAACTAGCTGCTAATTAGGTTTAGTACTGTAGTAGAGTTTTAAAGAAAAAAAAAAATAATTTGTTTATGGATATTAATGTATACGAGATGTATACAAACCTGTCATGTTATAGTTGAATATTAGGAATTTGGATTTTTGTTACAGTTTATTTAGTTTTTGGTAATGTTGTCTACTTGTTAACCAACCCTTTAAATGAAATCAAATGTTGTTAAACCGGTCAAGAGGACTTCACGATCGTGTAGTTTTTTAACTAAAATTTAGGCAAGATTTTAATTGCATCGATGGATCCAGCGCAGTAAGCACTAATTCATCAAACAGTTTTTAAACTACCACTAGAGAGTCCAATGGATTCCATCAAAGCGTTTTTATAAAATACTTGAGCAAAAAAATATGAATAAATACGAAAGAGAAATACAACAATCAGCTGAGCATTGACAGTTGCAGAACAAACAGCAAAGCGTTTTTAAACATTTCGTATTAATTAATTATTTAACTTCTCATGACGTTCAGCGCATAAATTCAGCGTACTTTTATCGATGGAATAAAGAACTTGCCCTTTATCTAACAGAACCTTTAAGTATATTTAAATTTAATTTAAATGTGTCTATAATAACTAAATTGGGGAAATATTGTAAAAGGTGGTCTTATTAGTATGTGTTATCGTTTAATGTAATACAAATGTCACTAAATATATTTATTTCTTCAGCAAACTGTAAGACTAGCGAAAACCGTAAAAAAATCATTTATTTATGACTCAATGACACTGACACAGGTGCTATTGAAATTTAAGCTTTAGCAACTAAACAAAGTTTTTTCGCATATTTGATAAAAAAATTTAACCAATTTACAAAAGAGTCAAAACATATATATTTCATATTTTAAATAAGTATTCCTTTCAAATAACAAATAAAAACTTTTACTAAAGAGGACCGAATTTATTCTCTTTTAAACAAAATAGAAATATTTTGTAATATTTGGTTGTTTTAAAAACCTAAATTACCAAATTTTCACTTTCTGCATTAATTGTTTTTTTTTTTTTAATCTCTGGCAGTGGACAGTTAAATCTGTTTTTTGTTTCCAAAAGGATTTTGCTTTTTTGGTAAGAAATACAAATAATAATAATAACTTAAACAATTGCCCACTTATAAATGATGCTTTTTAACTAAGTCCATGTATACTTGGATAGTTTCTCCCTTACAATTTTTGGGGACTGTTCTATTAAGTATTTGGCTTTTGTTTCACAATAAAACGAATCACGTTTCTTTAAACAATTTTGGTTAAATTGTGCTTATTTTTATCTTTAATCTCTTCTATCAGTAACAATGTGTTTTAAAACAATTTTAGTATGATTAGGCTTATTTTTATATATTATATTAACAGACAATAAAAAAATTTCCAGCGATATAGAGACATTTCTTACGCGATATATAACTGAATTTTCAACAGACCTATCTCGTTTTATTAGGCTGGTATAACAGTAGCAATTTTGTGTATTAAGCAGAAATACATACCCAATTACCTTTAAACCATGTTAACCAAAAACTTTAAATATATTTTGACCTCTGGAAAATACAATTTATTTACTAGGCAGCTTATTATAAGTAAATACAATCATCATATTAAAAAGTTGTTAATATTAAATTGTACGCTTTATATTATCTATAGCAGAGTAAAAACAGGTGCAAAAAGTAAAGAAGAATAAGATTACACCAAAAACACTTACGTAAAATAAGGGCTAATTATCTATTCAAAAATCTGGGTCTTTTAAGATACTAAGATCTAAAATTAGACCAAGTTCTTCTTTGACTTGGCAGGTTTTTTACTGATTTGGCCGTATAATTAAATGTTTTTTACTAATACAGACATTTTTTTATCAATACAGACATATCTTAAAACTTGCAAAGTCAAAAAAAAACTTAGGCTAATTTTAGAACGAAGTTCTTCAAAAGGCGGAGATTTTTGCACGCATTTTAAATTCTAAGACAATGATAATTTTAGAAACTCATGTTCAATAAAATTGCAAACTTTCAAAATACCTCCTAAATATAATACCGTCACTGTTTTAGCGTTCTGGGTATAAATTTGCAGTTTTTGAAATGTTTCCTTTACTTGTGTCGTAAATCTTACTTACATACCAAATTTCAATGAGTTAGTCAGTCAGTAGGAAAATGGGCGATTTTCAAAATTGAATATGTCATAAATCACTCCATTGAACTTCCTTAATTGTTATCCAGGTAATAATATTACCTATATGAATTTACAAATCAACTCTCATACCTATATGAGAAATGATAACGAAGTTATAATAGAGGGAAAACATGCTGAAAATTTAATTTAATATACACACTTCGTTCGTCAGGCCATAAACTGGCCTGGCGAACTATTGTGCTCCTAGATAATAAAGATAAAAAAGCAAACTGATTAAATCCAATAATCTGTACAAACAGCCTACAAAAAAATGGTTTGTGCACACCGATATTACGATTTATAAGCAATATTAAACATTATCATATAGAAAGGGAAATTGTTTATTCGATTTTCTTTAAAATATAATGAAGGATATTTGTAATACATCTAAATAACAGCTTGGCTATACTTTACTACTAGATGCTCCGAAATAAGGTTTATAACCAATGGGTTAGGAATACCAGAATAATACTAAGAACCTATCATTTTTGTTCTATAATCAGTATTTTCCCGAATATGGCCATTTTTGGAAACCCTTTTACTTTTTGCACGGTGAATTTACGTTGTTTTATAATACATATTTTAATATTCCAATCGAAAAACCGAGTTTTGACCTATTTATTATCATTAATGCGTTTTTTTACGGTGAAAATGCGTACTCAGAGAGACAAAAATTGCAGTAAAGTTCTAGTTACTCGCAATAGCGCCTAAACTTTTACTATTTATTTTTTATAGGTCTTACATAATAAAACCACCATATAAAAGAATTATGCTAGTAAATTAATAGTTCAACGCAAAAAAGCCATATATGCTAGTTTACCTAAAACATATAATGAAACATTTATTAATATTGACGTCCTTTAAAGGCCACGATTGCTTTAAACAGATTTTTCAATCAAAATGCGTGGGGAAATATGTTTAGCGTAATTTTTAATACAGCATAGAATCAATGAAGTGAGAATTGTTTTAAAATTATGCATTTTAATATAAATAGGATCCCACACACACACATTCTTTTTAAATTCCAGTACATAACGCACCTATTCTTTGTTATGGGATTGTAAGTAGGTGATATCCTAAAATTACCATTGTGATAAAGGAGTAAAAACTATATGATATTTAAGATAAGTGTTAATATGTTTTTCATAACCAAGATGTAAGCTACAGAAATACATTTTTTTAGGCGCAATTAAAAAATTGTTTATAAACATGGTAATGTTTCATCCTTTTTTAATCTTTGCTGTCGTACGTAATTTAACAAATATTTTATTTAATAACTTAGACACTTTTAAATATTATTGCAAGAGGAAAGTTCTATAGAGCCTGACACCCAAGGTTTTTAGAAAAGTAAACGCAATATTCTACAAAAAAAACGTAGCTTAAATTATAGAATATCTAGGTCAAAAAATTATAAAATTAAAGGAAATCAACAAAAACACAACCCATGCCTAAGTATGTTTATAGAAGGAAATTAAATTTATGTAAGAAAAATTGAAATCTTTGCCATTAGTACCTTGTACCGGACGAATTTTACTTCGAACCCAAAGCACCGGATATTATTAAAACATCGTGCATCAGTCACATATACAGAAATCTCCACATTTAGAAATGTCTGCACGTGCTTCATGAGCTCACCCTTGACAGCTAAAGCATTGTATCCAGTTTTCATTGTGGTCTTCTAAACACAGTACGCAAATAGTTTTTCCTACGTTAAATGTTTAAGCTTATGGTTCCTTTTTATATCTTCTGTTTTTTTGGCTTTCACACCTTTTGTTTGTTTTCCTTTCTCTCTCATTGATGTTTCGAACTTATTTCCCACACCACTCTTTATTTATTTAAGGTTCCTTTTTTTTTTTTCTGTAGCTCGTGATGTTAGAATTTCACTTCTTTGACATTTTTTCCACCGAGCAGTTGGCGTTTGACACTTTTATTAAAGTAATTTAAAAATAAACAGGGGCAAGGAGTCTCTAATATTTTTGATGCTTTGCTTGGTTACCATCATCCTGGGCTCTGGATAGTAGTTCTTTGAATTATTATATGTTTTAATATTTGTACAATTTTACTTATGATGCATAAAGCCGATTATAATGATTTTTTGCATATGGGTTTTTTGTAGGGCGCTAATCACGAATCTGAAATTAGTTTTTTCCGACTACCGCTTGTTTTTGATTTATGAGGCCTCCCAGTGGACTTACCTTAAAATGGTCATTTTCCCCAAATTCCTTCTTCTTGAAACTGATTCCCATTTAATGGGCACATACACTGTAGTCTAGTCGAGAAGTCGAGAAGGCTTCGAAAAATATGAGCGATATCTAGCTCATTCGACGCAGAATGAAAATCTGAGAATGGCGTTTTGAGGATTTTTTCTGCTAATAAAAATTGCAATTGTATTGATTTTTTGATATAACTCAAAAACCATTAGGGATTGCGGAAATTGCAAAATAGATCCTTAAAGCAGAGGAAATTAAAAAAAAAAGTCCCGACTCATAAAACTCTAACTTTATTATTTATAATTTTGGTTTAACGCTGAAAATTGACATTCGCGCAATATTTTTGGTTGCGCTCCCGTGGTCAAAACCGAGTACGTTACACCTAATAACTCTTTTCAATGTATTGAATATTAATTGAAAAAAATTAAAAAATTATGTTATATTTAGAAAACTTTAAAGAATTTATTCCCGTTGAACATTTAATTTTTTAAGTAGTTAGACCATTGTTAATTAACAAAATTGTTTTGAAATTTCGTCTTAAATGTACATTAAAAAATGTTTGAATAATTGTCGTATAAATTTTTCGCTTCGTGGAGCTCTTCTTAAATGCATCCTTAACAAGATTACGCAATTACAGTTTAAAAAATTTTAATCCTTTATTTATAGCAATTTTATAACTTTGGCAATATTACTCTGATTTTTTATTTTTTGTCAAAGTTTAAAAAATATTATAAACATAGGATTAAATTTTTAAAACTTTTATGGGGCTGATCTTGTTAAGTGTGTATATAAACCTTAAAAACAATTATTTAGTGTGACGTACTCGGTTTTGACACCAACCGTGCAACCAAAAATGTTGCGCCGAGGCCCATTTTCATCGTTAAATTAAAATTATAAATAATGGAGAAGGAGTTCTGGGACTTGGGACTTTCTTTTTGGAAACTATTCTCCCTTTTAAAGATCTTTTTACAATTTCTTAATGGTTTTTAAGTTACCATCAAAAACCGAAATGGCTCCTTTTTTTTAGTCACCTCAAATAAATTGAGTTTATTTTATTTTCTTAGAACCTAATTATAAATTAGGCAACCAGTTATACATCATACATATACTTACAACGTGCAGAAAACTGGATTAATTTCTTTTATTTAACTTAGCTAAGTACTCCATACAACCTCTTTTTATTTCTTTCTTTTAGGTTTACAACATCTCGCACGTCTGCTTCCACAACACAGCCAGTAATATAGGTTTTTTAATGTTATGAATGAATGTGTCGATATAATGTGTCGAGCCATGCAGATTTTGCGTTATTTGTTTTCGCAACAATAATATCTTTTGTGTTTTCTATATTGCTGTGTCTTTTTGTATAAATTAAATTTCTTTGAAAAGTAATAAAAGTGTTAAATTGTTTTTTTTTTAATTTTAATCATACCAATGCATTCCAAATATCATTTTGATAGATACGAGTATTTGTTTTGATTGTTGTAGTGTTGATGTTAAATTTGGCAAATATAATTTTATACAGTGTTTTTTTTTAGACATATTTCATTCTCAACAGATGATATTTAAACGCAGACTCACGGTACCTAGCACTCAATCTTGTTTAAAGGGGCCTAGGTTCTGTGGGTGATGGGTTTTTGGATGTTAACCCATTTCCTCAGTTTTGTACACTGGGCTCAAGTAGCGAACGATGAATATTATAGGTTTGTTCCAACATGAAATCCGGTATCGTTTCGAAATCGTTTTTAAACTGTTTTTTGGTGCGCTTAGACGCATGCGCGGCCTTAAAATAGTTTCGTGACGGTACGAAAAGTACAAACGTTGGATCGCTTTGCGGATCGTTTTTGGGCCTGTCAAATCAAAAGTTTTTGAATTTTTTTTTTAAAAATATAACCCTACTTTTCTACTTATTATTTTTGTGATCAAAGTTAGCAAATATCACTCATAATATCGTCACTCATCTTTAAAGATAATTAAATTTAATGATGTGCTTAGGAGGTGTAAAAATTAATGTTTTTGAATAATTAAACAAGCGAGGAAATAGAAAATGCTAAAGCACGTTGCACGCTATTCGCTAAATAAAGTTAGGATTATGCAGAAAAATTAAATTAAGTTAAAATAAGTTAAGGTCACACAAGAAAAGATAAACATTATGTGATCAAATGGTTTTAATTAACACATAAATTAAAAATTAAGTTAAGTTAAAAAGATAAACAACTTTTAACTCTCTTAACTTATTTTAATTTTTTAACCTTATCATAAAATGAAATAAACGTTCTTTTTTAAAATAATTAAACTCCCACACAATAACATCATAAAATAGGCTTACAGAAACTCGTCTTTCCCATGCGTTATAAAAAAATGTAACAAAATTATATATTTTTTAGACAAATATTTATTTAAGAAGTAAACAAATTACACTGTCTAACAGAAAAATCCTCCCTATAAAAAAATCGTCTGATTTGTAATATTTGGACTTATACTAATATACAACTAACCCTCAAATGTTTTTATTAGCCTCAGATTTCTCGGAAGGGTCTAGTAGAGGGGTAATAAATGGGCGACCCATTATTATGGACAGGTAGGTGGATCTATGCTTGAAATATCCCTTTAGTCGTTATGTTATAATCATTTAGTAAACATCTGTTGATTTTTCGCTTAGATAGATCTACGTGTAAGAAAAATGTCGACGCGAATTTGTGTTAATAAAGCTGATAAATTCTGTTATATTTGTGGCGAAGTTACCGCGAAGGCGTACCAAAAACCGATATCTTCACTAGTAAAAAAGGCATATGAACTGTACTTTGGATGTAAAGTTGGCGATCAAGATAAGTCCTGGGCCCCAAAAGTGTGTTGCAGTTCGTGTTCGAGAACATTGACGGGATGGCTAAAAGGTACGCATAAATCTATGCCATTTGCAGTTCCAATGGTTTGCATGACGAATATCAAAGGAATTACTAGCAAAACTAAGCGTAGCATTCAGTATCCCAATGTTCCGTCTGCAATGCGACCAGTACCCCATGACAATTCATTACCCATTCCCCAACCACCTGAGAGTTACACGCTTGATTCGGAATCAGACTCTCGAAGTACTTCGCCAGAAGCCGGACCAAGCTACATCCCTAGTTCCATTGATTTGCCCGATACACCTCATTTAATCACTCAAGGTGAATTGAATGACCTTGTTCGTGACTTGGACCTCCCGAAAACAAAAGCGGAACTTCTCGGATCCCGCCTGCAGCAGTGGAACCTCTTGGAAAAAGGAGTTAAGGTGTCCATCTACAGAAAAAGGGAATCTACTCTCACAAATTTTTTTGCAGCGGACGGTGATTTAGTATTTTGCCATGATATTCCTGGCCTAATGGTCGAACTGAACTTACCATATACGCCCGATAAATGGAGACTATTCATAGATTCGTCTAAAACAAGTCTAAAAGCTGTTTTACTTTATAATGGAAATGAACATCCATCCGTTCCTATAGCTCATTCGGTAAATATGAAAGAAATATATGACAATCTGAAGATGATACTCAGATGTATAAAGTACGAAGATCACAAATGGAATATATGTGCAGATTTGAAAGTGGTAGCGTTATTGACAGGACTGCAGTCAGGATACACAAAATACTGCTGCTTTTTGTGTGAGTGGGACAGCCGTGCAAGAGACAAACATTATAAAATAAAGGTTTGGCCTCCACGTGAAAAAATAGAAGTTGGAGTTAAAAATTTGACCCGAGAACCGTTAGTTCAGAAAGAAAAAATATATTTACCTCCACTTCACATAAAGTTAGGATTGATCAAAAATTTTGTAAAAGCACTGGATAAAAACGGAAATGCTTTCAACTATTTAAAAGAGAAATTTCCACGTATAAGTGAAGCCAAAATTAAAGAAGGAATTTTTGTTGGTCCCCAAATTAGGCAACTCTTTAAAGATGCCAACTTCACGGACATTTTAAGTGACCATGAAAGACGGGCATGGAATGCATTTGAAAGTGTTTGCAAAAATTTTCTTGGAAACACCAAGTCAGAAAATTATCGTGAACTCGTGGAAGAACTGCTCACGGCCTATCATATTTTAAAATGCAACATGTCCCTAAAACTTCACTTTCTCCATTCCCATTTGGACTTTTTCCTGAAAATCTAGGAGCTATATCGGACGAGCATGGGGAACGATTTCACCAAGACATCGCATCGATAGAGAAAAGATATACTGGAAAGTGGAGCCCGAATATGTTAGCCGACTATTGCTGGACCCTAATACGAGACACATCCAGTCTTTCTTATAAAAGGAAGAGTTCAAGGAAATGAATATTAAAATAAAATAACACTTGAAAATGTTTATACTGAACATAAATTAACTGTTACTAAAATGTATCATACCTTTTTATTTTTTAAATTAATAAATCAGTATTAAAGTGAGTTTTTATTGAATTTTGCTTAATATCAAAACATGTGTCTCTCCCTCATTATTGAAGGCTGATATCGAAAATCTGAAGCCAGATCTGGATTCAGCAGGCCAAAATATATAAAATCCAGCCACAATTATTCCAGGGAGGCAAAAAAAGTTTTAGAATGTTGGTCAGTGTTACCGGACAGCTGCCAGAGAGTGCACCAATAAAATAGAAATCACGAAAACCCTATTAACAGTGACTTGCCCTAGGTATGCTAAATTTTATTGTTATTTTTAAACTGATTGGCATGTTTTTACACAAATGTTTTAATTTATAATAACTTAATTTTTGTTAACTTAAATTAACTTAACTTTTCTGCATAATCCTACCTTAACAGTAAACATATGAAGATGAAAAATGACACAATAAACATGAAACAGCTGTTTAATTAAAAATCCAGTGCCAATATGTTCAATGCGCAAGTCAACCCAAACAGTTTTCAATTTAGGCCATGTATCAGAATTACCGTTCTGAAACCGTAACTAAACGATCCCAAATTTTGTTGGTACACAAACAGGATCGTCCGATAACCATCACGTCTCTGTTGGAACGCACTTTAATCACTGCGCATGAGCGTGATCGTTCGGTGGCGGTTTTTCGACGTGCTGGAACAAACCTTATATTACATTTTACAGCATCTTCTAGACAACGTGGTCGTGCTAGCATCGATAAGTTTTAAAAGAATATTACCCAGTGAAAAAATATATTATATATTTGACAGGTTAAACATTTTTAACACACGTCGGGCATAGTCTCGATGCACGGGATGTGTGTTAAGCCGGTCCCAGACGCTACGTACTTTGGCGAATAACGAAGCTTTGTACTTCGGCAAAGTACAAATTTCAAGTTCGAGTTGACTTCCCATACACTTCGTATTTCGGAAAATAAGAAATGTTCCGGCAAAGCCTCGAATGTTAGTTTAAAAATGGACATAGGTGGAGGCCCGGACGAGCAACTCGCCGTTGTTGCGGCTTTGATAATTATTTGTTGTGCTAATTGTAAGTCTAAACGTCGAATAAGAAGATGGTGGATGCTATCCTTAAATAAAAGTCGCCAAAGATACGTGAAGTTAAAAAAATATGTTTGTTCTATTTCTTTGCAAAATTTAAAAAAAATGCTTTTAGTGCTTTTTTTCAAAGCCTGTTTTTTAGTTTTGTAAATAAAGTGGGTTTTAATTTAAAGATTTTAAGGTACGAAGAGCTACAGTGTACTAAAGCAAGATTCAATGTTTTTCCACGCATCGTGAATTAAATTACAATTTTTTTGGTTTGGATTTTTGGAATTCCAAAATATGTCCTCTTTTTGGTAGAGATCCAAAAATTCATTTAGTAGTTTGTTGTTCCACTTCATTACGACTCACTTAAGCACAAATTAATACTGCACTGATTAGACAAAATATTAACAAAACGGCAGCGTCAGGGAGCTGTCACCGAACGCACTTCGCCGAACTGGGCGTCCTTTGATTCGGGCTATTTTACCGACAATCAGCGGGAAAAACTATGTATTACGGCGAAGTGCGAAGGTTGGCCGAAGTGACCTTCCCAGACTCTACGCGAAGTTTTGGAAATAGCGAAACTTCGCCGAAGTGCGTAGTGTCTGGGACCGGCTTTGGGAAAGTACCGAAATGCCGGACGGCACCTTACGTCGGACACAAGGTTCGATATAGGGTCATATGACGTAACTTGTCAGTGACACCAGCAGTCACGATGGGAGCGGTCAATTGCTGTTTTTGACGGGAAGGCACTGCGTTACATTAATTAAGATGAATGGTGCAGGGAGGAAGGTCTGTCGGTTAATCCACAAAAGACCGTTATTGTTCCCTTCACAAAGAAAAGAGCACTGAGGGCACTCAGATGTCCAAAGCTCAATGGAGTGGAAATCCCCTTCTCAAAAGAGGTTAAGTATCTAGGAGTCACTTTTGACCAAAAGATGAACTGGGGACCACACCACAACAAATTTGTTCAGAAGGCTAAAATTGCCCTCGGGAGATGTCGCAGACTTTGTGGAAAAAGCTGGGGACTTAACCCAAAGATGAACATGTGGTTGTATAAAATGGTAATAAGACCCATGATAACCTATGGTTCAGTTGCCTGGGGGGCAAGGGTCTCACAGACCGTAGCAATCAGACAACTTCAAAGTGTGTAAAGGCTAGCATGCGTATGCATCACGGGAGCTATGAGAACAACTCCAACTGCAGCCCTAGAAGTGCTGCTAAACCTGCCGCCACTCCACATCTACATACAGGGGCAAGTAAAGGCGGTACTCTATAGGCTCAAAGGAGGTCAAAGTCCAATTATAGAACACCGAAGGACTCCAACATGGGAAATAGAGGAGGACCAAAAGGTCAGCTCATTGTTTGAGAGGCCCTCAGACAGGATAACCCCTCGTTTCATCTTCAATAGACATTTCGTATTGTCATACCAGATAGGAGGACTGGAAGGAGGCCCCCCAATCAAAGCCGATCATATCTGGTATACAGATGGCTCCAAGACCAACAAGGGTGTAGGAGCTGGTATCTATGGAGATAAGCCTAGAGAAAAGGTAATCTTAAGTCTCGGTCAGCACGCCACGGTTTTCCAAGCGGAAATCGCAGCAATAGTGCATTGCGCCGTGAGGATTAAAGAAAAAGGGAGTAAAGGAAAAAATATCGTCATTTACTCAGATAGCCAAGCGGCCCTGAAGGCCATCAGTTCCCCAAAAGTTAATTCCAAACTAGTCGGGGACTGTATACAGGCCCTGGAAAAAGTCGGCTTGGCAAACAAACTTTCGGTAGCCTGGGTACCAGGCCACGAGGGCCATCCAGGCAACGAAGAGGCCGACGACCTAGCCAAAAGAGGATCAGCCGCGGAAATGATAGGCCCGGAGCCATTCTGCGGTATCTCGGCAGGTCTCTTCAAAGCATCTATTAAGAGTTGGGTAGACAGACAGTTTCAAAGCTGGTGGGTACAAACACCGGGACAACGACAGGCAAAGCAGTTCATTAAGACCGCTCGGCCAAGTTTACATCAGACCTACTGAGCCACAGCCGTAAGGTCTAAGGATAACGGTAGGTCAACTAACAGGACATTGTAAACTTAACAAGCACCTGGAAAGAATAAACCTGGTGGAGGATAGCCTGTGTAGGTTCTGCCAGGAGGCTGAAGAAACAGCCTTACATGTGGGTGCCATTGCAGAAGCACTATGCAGGCTTAGGTTTACTAGGCTTGGGGAGGGAGGCCAAACCGGCAAATTATATGGAGTGGCCAGTGTCGAGACTCTGGAGTCTAGTTAAGAAGACGGGCTTGGACAAGGTACTCTAAAGAACGATAGGAGAAACCACAATAAATCTGGTAAGGTTGCAGTGGTGGAGGTCATTTTTCGCCATCTCCGCTCAAATAATCTAATCTAATCTACATTAATTTTAAGTAAATGCTGCTTTGGTCTTTGTTTAAAGTATTCATGTTATTTGTCCATAGTTATAAGACATTTTAATTCGTAGTCTAAGACAATGTATCAATTTCCTTCCTAGTTTTAGTATGAAGGGCGTAATTGTGTGTCCCTTAGCACCGTGTTTTCCCAAAAAATGTTTGCCAAAAAAATAACACTTATTTGATGAGTTCAGCACCATGTACCACCCAAAAACTTCAACACCTAGATAAAACCTTTATAAAGCCGTTCGAGGATGCCTATAACCAACTATGTTACATGGTGGAGGAGAGCAAACGCTGATCCTTAAATAACCGACTACAATATTACTAAACTGGTTATAAAGTAGCTCGGATAGACATTGCAGTGCCTAGCTTTAAATGTACCGGTATTTGCCCATTTAATAGACATTTATCTTCTGGGTGTAGATATGACTAATATTTTATTAGAAGAGTCAAAATAGAAATAAAATAGCTGATACAAAACAGAGTGGAAAAACCTTTTCGAACAACCTAATTATATATATATATATATATATATATATATATATATATATATATATATATATATATATATATATATATATATATATATATATATATATATATATATATATATATATATATATATATATATATATATATATATATATATATATATATATATATATATATATATATATATATATATATTTGTATGTATGTATATATAGCGGGTGACAACAAATCACTACCTCAGCCCTTTATTTTCTTGAATGAAAATTTATGGCTTTCAAATTTGAGATGATATATTATATCATAAGATGCTGATTTTGAATATTATAACATGAGTCTATCACTTTCGGTTTAACCGGAAACGACATCAATTTTGATTTTTTCAATGGAAGACCCTATATATTTCTCGGAATTTGGATTCTACGGATCATTTCTGATATAAAATCTATATTATATCCTAAACCTACCTCTGCTTGTTTTTGAGAAAATTGCGATTAAAGATGTCTAAACTACCGCACATTATGCAGTTATGGGAAAACAAATAAATGTTTTAAAAATTTATTATGTTTAATTTAATTCTTCCTGAAGACTCTATCTGTGGAGGTCATAATAAAACTACTTCCGGCTTTACCGGAAGTACTGCAAAAATTAACTTTTCTAATAATGTTACTTCAAAAATGTTAATGCAACACCCTGTATATTTTTTAAAATTTGGATTCTACAAGTTATTCCTGATATAAAATCTTTATTATATCCTATATCTATCTTTGTTAGTTTTTGAGAAAAGGGCGATTGAAATGTTCAAGCGACCGCGCATTATGCAGTTATAGGAGCAAACGATTTTCTCAAAAACTAACAAGGATAGGTATATGATATAATATAGATTTTATATTAGGAATAAGCCGTAGAGTACAAATTTTAAAAAATATATAATGGCATTAAAATTTTTGAAGTAATATTATTTAAAAAGTCAATTTTCGCAGCACTTCCGGTAAAGCCGGAAGTAGTTTTATTATGACCCCCACAGATAGGGTCTTAAGGAAGTATTAAATTAAACCTATAAAATTTCTATAACATTTATTTGTTTTCCCATAAAACTGCATAACGTGCGGTCGTTTGGACACCTTCAATCACCCTTTTCTTAAAAACAAGCAGAGATAGGTTGGGATATAATATAATAATAATATATATATATATATATATATATATATATATATATATATATATATATATATATATATATATATATATATATATATATATATATATATATATATATATATATTATATATATATATATATAATATAAATATTACCTTTTATTGATATTAGCATTATGTATTCGGAGAGTCCAAAAAAAAAATATGAATCGGGTTGTTCTTGCGGTTATATGAGTAGTATATCTTTCACCTAGGTTTTTTTTAAAGATTATTTGACGACCCATGCTACTAAAAATTTAGTTAATGTTATAAACAAAACACAACTATTTTTCCAGAAGTGTTTAATTTCATGCTAACTAGACCTAGTTTATATTTATGGTTATAAAAGGCTAAATCTTATAAATTAAACTATTTTTTATACTTAAATTGCAGATTTATGTATGTAAGCGAGTTATAAATTACCGAATAATTTTGGGCAGCCATAAACTTTTCGATTTCGCTCGAAACGGCATCACTTAAGGCTATTTTTTGTAACAGCTTACAATGATTATCGCCAATGAATAATAATGTTGATGCTGTAATTTACGCAAAATTTATATACTGTGTTTAAATTACAAAAAAAAAGCTTTATGAAATGTTTTTACATTAGCACTCCTGTCACGATTATTTTTAAAATCATAAATCCAATGAAAAAAAAATTACACATGATAGGGAAGCTGTCATGCCATTTCTATTAGAAGTACACTAGGGATTGATGAGTGGATCGAATAAATATTATATGGCTAACATCAACAAAATTAAAACAAAAAGTTGACATTAATTAGGTAGAAACTAACAGGCTAATCGCCAATATGGGATCTTGAATCAGGTAGACAATCTGACTTATTCACCCTTCCAAAAAATCAGGTAAGTTTTAATAATTTGTATAAATAAAAATGAATAGACGTTTAAAAATATAAATATTTTTTTATGTAAAACCAAATAAAACTATTTATTTATTTGATTGCTAAACTATATTACAATTTCTTACTACATGTGAAAAATCTAATATTACCAAATGTGTAACCAAATCATCTGGGCTGGATGGCATACCAGCATCGTCTTAAAAAATGTGCTCCCAAGCTTACTCCAATCCTTACTTACCTCTTTCGAATCTCTTACGACACGGGCATTTTCCTGGTGAGTTGGAAGCTGCACGTGTACAACCTGTCCCCAAAATGGATCCAAAACTCTCCTTTTAACTACAGACCTATATCTCTTCTTTCTGTTGTTTGTAAAGTAATGGAAAAATTCACTAATTCCCAAATCTTAATGTATGTGGAAAAACATAGGATCTTACATGATAGACAGTATGGATTCCGTAACAGTAGATCCACAGCTGATATTCTTTCCTTTGTCTCACACAACTGGAACAAGTCCCTTGAGTTTATTGGTGAATCCCAGATCGTTGCTCTTGACATATCCAAAGCTTTTGATCAGGTTTGGCATGATGGGCTTCTTAACAAACTTCCTTCCTGCAGTCTTCCACCTAAGCTTTGCTCTTGGCTCACCAGTTTCCTTTCTAATCGAAGTATATCGTTATTGTAGATGGTCGTTCTTCCAGCTTCTATCAAATTAATGCTGGGGTACCTCAGGGCTCAGTACTGGCATCCACTCTGTTTCTTCTACGCATTAACGATCTTTCACAATCAATCCCACCCATAGTTTTGCTGACGATAGTACCCTACACTCTAGTATTAAATTTCTCACGTCATCATGTATTTCTGATTTGGAAAACAAGGACAGGTCAATGCAGATATCTTTTTCACAAGACCTTAAATTTATCAGTCATGTTTGCTGTCGCGAAGAAAGTCTGCCAATGCTGATCCCTTACATATGAGCGGCCAAGTTCTGCAGAAGAAAGAGTCGTTTAATTTTGTCGGCGTTACTTTTCAGAATAACCTCAACTGGCACAAACACATTACATCCATAGCCTCGGCAGCTGTAAGAACGCTTGGATTCCTCTTTCGAGCCAGAAAATATTCCTCTTTTTCCAATCTGTACACTCTGTATGTATCCCAAATCAGATCCTTTTTAGAATATT
>JAHBCN010007028.1:0-45655 GCA_019359885.1 Listronotus oregonensis
AGACTCTTTGGCACTTTTCCAAGCAAACTTTTCAATCCTGTCATTATTAATGAGTCAAAGTTCAGACCAAAGTTACTTTTCTCTGATGAGTATATACAAGGTATTAGTATATATGTTTTTTATTTATCTTGAGACAGTCCCCGAAGGCTAAGGCCTAAGTACTAACGTACCGTAAGTGTCTAAAGTGTGGTAACAGGGAGTTTATTCACACGAGACTTAAATACTTGGAGATTTGGAGGAAAAGGAAAAACTTCTGCGGGTAGCTGGTTCCATAGTCTGGCCACTGTATGGATGAAAGAACAAACAAAGTGGGAAGTCCGGGGCCTCTCAAATTGGACTGTAAAAGGAAGCATAAAAGTGGCACTACGCGTTTGTCTGTTGGGAGCTGCCAAAGGAGGAATTATACCGGCCAACTCTTTGGAGCAGAAGCCGTGAAAATACCCCTAAAAGAGGAATAAACTTCCTACAGCTCGTCGGTGGGCAAGAGAAGAGAGCTTTTCTGTAAGTGTGGGATCATCAATAATACAAACAGCTCTTCTCTGAACGGAGTCAAGAATGCTAAGTGCTGTGGGAGACGCAATACCCCAGACGTGAGAACAATATTCTAAAGAGGGTCTGATCTGGGATACATACCGATTATACAGATTGGAAGGAGAGAATATTTTCTGGCTCAAAAAAGGAATTCAAGCTTTTTTGAAGCTGCTAAGGCTATGGATGTAATGTGCTTGTGTCAGTTAAGGTTATTTTCAAAAGTATCATCCTCAAGATTAAACGATTCTTAGGTCTGCAGAACTTGGCTGCTCATATGTAATGGATGAGCATTGACCGACTTCTTTGCTATAGCGAACATAACTGTGTTTTGGACGCATAAAACTGGACGAGATTTTTGGCGCCCCAGTCTAAGATTACTTTAAGGTTTTGTAAAAGATTATCCGCATTGATCTACGCTTGTTTCCCAAATCAGAATTACAGGGTGGCTTAAGAAATTGAATATTAGAGTGGAGAGTACCATTGTCAGCAAAACTATGGGTAGAATTGGTTGTGAAAGAGAGAAGATCGCTAATGTGAAGAAGAAACAAAGTTGGTGCCAGTACTGAACCCTGAGGCACCCCATCATTAATTGAATGGAAGCTGAAAGAATGACTATCTACAATAACTGATATACGTTGATTAGAAAGGAAACTGGAGAGCCTAAAAGAAAGCTTGGGTAAAAGACCGTAGGAAGGAATTTTGTTAAGAAGCCCATCATGCCATACCTAATGAAAAGCTTTGGATAGGTTAAGAGCAACGATCTGGGATTCACCAAGAAACTCAAGGGACTTGTTTCAGTCACAGGAAAAGTAGATTCTCCGGTAAGAGCCTAGGTAAAGTCCACTTTTACTGGTCTTTTTGGTAAAAGAAGATTAAAAGCGAAAAGTGATAAATTTTGATCAACATTCACTAGTCAGAGTTTACTATACCTAGGGAAAGTATACTCTTACTGCCTTAAATTAGTAAAGGTTGACTTTTTGTAAGGACAAACGGTCTACTACCTAATAAAAAACAAATAAAAAAAAACCCACAATATAAAAGTGTTTATTAAAAAATATTTATTATTTAAAGATCATTTCATTTCGGTTCAGTTTAGTTCCCACTTATGTGATTTGTTACGTCTGAAATATTATTGAAATGAACTAACCATGCCGACCAGAACTAAGGGCTTTTAAATTTTTCTAAATTATCCTACGTAAAAGTTATTAACAAAATTCTAATACTTTTCAATATAGTAGCAACATCTCGGGCAATCAACTTTTACTAAACCACAGCAGGCATAGTTAACTCTTCCTAAAGTTGAGCTGCTTATTCTCAATCAACGTTTACTGGTACTTTTAGTAAAAGTTTACTCTTTCTAGGCAGAGTGATTTCTTCCAAGCAATGTCCTTTTCCTGGAAAATATACAACGAAATAACTTGCGGACTTTTTGTTTTAACTGATCATAACCAAATTTGGCATTCTAAATTTATTAATTTTAACATAAAACAGATTTTGCTACTATTGGTTTTACTGGGCTTTTGGATTTTTAAGTAGTACCGCTTGTTAATTTTTTTAATAAAAACTATTTTAGACTCTAGAAATAAAATAGAGTTTGATTTTAGAAAATAATGCTACAGAAAACTAAAAAGTACATAAAAAAAAAAGAAAAAATGTACTTTTCAGCAACATTTATTATGTTGATTGCTATAAAAATATTAATTTTAGTGAGGTAACCGTTTAATTTTTTAATTATTTATTAATATTTTATATAGAACCATAATAGCAGCTCTTTTTAAATTTTGTTTTTTAATAAAAACAACAAGTTTGGCTAAATTATAAAAGAAAGAAATTAGCTAATAATTATTTACCATACCACCATACATAGTGCAAAAGTGCTAAAGGTAATTACAAAAATGTTATTTATACTTTTTTAAAAACATCAGGCTTTTATGTAACTAGTTTTTTTTCTTTTTTATAAGTTAAGATATTCATGTTTGTTCTAAAAACGTGAGAAAAGTTCTAATGTTTTAGAACTATTTTTAAAAATTACTTTTATTCCTTTTAAATGAGAAGTCAAGTTTGGCTTAAACTCAATAAGGGGTTTATTAATCGGCCTATTTTTGATGCTATTATTAATGATGTTTATAAAATATATTAATAACTTACTTAGTTAAACTGGTCTGTTTTCACCTAAAACAGGCTGTTTTACCAGTTTTTGTAGATTTGCATGCTTATCCAATTTATTGCGATAAATTTTACTTAAAACTTTCTTTTTATACAATGACCCTGACAGTTTGACAAGAAATTAATAATATTTTGTCCGTATGTGTTCACCCTTATATTGTACTTAGTAAGGTTAGTCTAGTCGAGAAGTGTGAAATTGTTAGAAGGCTTCGAAAAGTATAAGCAATAGCTCATTCGACGCGGAATGCAAATTAAGAAAGGCATTTTGGGGGGTTTTTTTTCCCAAAAAAATTTTTAATTGGTATTAAAAAAAAAAACCTTTTTCAATTTTTGATAATAACTCCCGCCGAAAAGATCCCCGGGAAAATTCCAAAAAAAATCTTTGAAAAGGAGGAAATTTCCGATAAGAAAGCCCCAAAATTTTAGGCCCATCCCCATTATTTATAAATTTAATTTAACGTGAAAAGTGCCTTCGCGCGACCTTTTTGGGGTTTCGCGTCCCGTAAAAAACCCAGTACTTTTCACAAATAACTCGTTTTTTTTAACTTTTTTTTTTTTTTATATTAAATTAGCACTAACTAATTTTAAAATTTTTAAAAAACCTGAACTACAAATCTTGGATGGGGATTCTTAAGGAAAAAAATTTTTAAAAAATTTTTTTTAACCCTTTAAATTTTTTTAAAAAGTTCCTTATAAGTTTTTTTCCCCTACAGAATCTTTCTGAAAAAAAAAATGTAGGCCCCAAACCTTTTTAGCATTGGAAATAGCTGGGTTTTTCCGCAAGTTCCAGGGTTTTTTAAAAAAAAATTTTTCCCCCCCCGACGAACTTCCTTCACCATAACAGGAATGTTTAATCGAAAATATAAATATTATCGATCCAGGGTTTTAAACCCCAACATAATAATTTTTTTCTTTTCATTTTCTATACTAATATGAAATTTTTTTTGGGTTTTTTTTTATAATTTAAGCAAAAATTTTGGGGTTTAAAATATCATCAATGTTTTTATATATATATATATATATATATATATATATATATATATATATATATATATATATATATATATATATATATATATATATATATATATATATATATATATATATATATATATATATATTTTTTTGTATAATATAGATATTTCAAGAAAAAACAAATCGCTACTAAAACCCCAAATAAAACACGACTTATTAGAGAAGATTGAAAAAAAAAACACAAACAACCTAACAAAAGAGACGATGCAAAAAAACACCCCACCAGGGGGAAAAATTTTTTTACTTAAAAAAAAAAAAAGGCCAAAGACAACAAACCAACTACCCCCCGGCAACAAGTCAACAAACCCAACGAAGCATAGAAACTAATGAACCGGAACCAAGGTACAACCTGCGCAACCGTATAAAGGACTTCTGAAGGACCCGACCTCATTCAAATCGAGCAGCCACCCAGAAAGCATCACTTGAAAATGCCAATTGAGATGTTGGCGAAACATCGTGAAAACCCATCTACTGACAAACGGATTGCTAAACCAGAAAAATATAAATGTACATTCATACATCCGTGAAAACCTACATTTACAACATTAGACACCTCTACGGGAGGAGACTTTCAAAACAACCAGACGCTTCGAAACTTTAGGTCCAAAGTATCAACTCTACGTTGCGATATTACCTTTCTAATGAGATGTCGAGATATTAACATGCCTACCTGCACACAAAATTGTCGTATCACCTGAAAACCAAAAGACGGATTCAATCTTAAGAAAAACAAGTAAAGCCCTCTGCGAGAACAGATCCGAGAAAAACGAAGACAACTAGCAGAAACGGAGAAAATCGTCTACGACCTACATACACAATTAGTCACAACTTCACCTATTCTGGGACACCGATTCAACTGAAACATCATCATGGAGAAGGGAAACCGACACAAACCAGAAAACTGAGAAGCAAAAGAAGAAATTCGCTCAGCTACAACACAAGAGAAAGGGATCCACAAACGAAACCACATTAGACATAGATAAGGTAGTGCGCCAACGACTTTCAGCGCAACTCTCCGAGGATGAAAAACAAATCCTAGAAGTAAGGGTTTAACTACGCAATCACTCCAGAACGCCACAAGCCAAGAACATTATTTCGAACATTGAAGCAACTCTACACCAAAAATCAGAAGAAGAAGCCGAAATAATAAAACCAGAGGTAGCCGCACGCGTTCTCAGAACCAGCAAACCACTAACACCCAATATAAACAGATCGAAGTGACCTGAACTAACCCGGCCATCACCATACTTCAGCGGATAAAGGAAACATAACAGTTGTTATGAATACCGAAGACCACAAAAACAAGATGACGAAATCCTTCAGGGCCAACACATACAAACAAGTTACAGGGCTAACAACGCATATCTGAAAAAACAACAAAGAAAGAATCAAGAAGGCAAACCTTGGCAGTGAAATAGAAAAACGCATTATTCCACGAAAAATCCAGCAGATGCCCCAAACTCTATGGAATTGCCAAAAGTACATAAGAAGGAACACCGATTAGACCCATAGTAAGTACAGTTGACTCACCCACCCAACAACCCGAAAAATACCTGGCTCAAATCATGCAACCAGCTGATGAAGCTGCAGATTCTTTTTAAAGAACTCGGACCACCTAGTTACCATACTACAGGAAATAGAACTACTAGAAAATGACATCCTTGCCAGTCTGGATATCAAATCTCTTTATCCCAGCATACCTGTCGACGAGGCCTTAGACCAGATTGCCATGAATGAAAGATTTTCCTTGTATCATCGAACTATCAGAACATTGTCTTAAAAACACATATTTTCGCCCGATGACAGCCAATACTATCAGCAAATGAATGCGGCGCACCTATACCTGATTCTCACTATCACCAGTCATTGCCAACTTATACATGAAATATTTTGAGACAGAAGCCCTTGGAGAAACCGACACAAACCCACTCTCTGAAACACTCGTCGATGACATATTCATCATTTGGCCACATGGAAGAACAAATCTGGACCACTTCTAGAAGAACTGAACAACATCACCCTCGCATCAGTTTACACTAGAAGTCGAAGACAGCTTGGGAGTTTACCATTCCTCGATCTTCTTATAACTTGAAAGAAGAAGATCTTACGATTGATTACACAGTGTACAGAAAACCCACACACGAACGGATATCTGAATGCCCAATTCCATCATCCATCACAGCTACGGTCGATCCCACAGCAATACCCTCATCACCAGATCTATACGTCTAACCAATCCCACCAACCGGCAAGAAGAACTTAACAAAATTACCACAGCCCTAAGACAAAACAACCACAGGAACACAAAGATTAGAAAAATCAAATACAACAGCAAAGAGACAAAAAGGAAGACATATCTAAACCAAAAGCAACGTTACCGTACATCAAAGGTGTAACAGACGTAATTGGAAGAATTTGAAGAAAACATGACATATATGCAAGCTACACACTCAAACAACAATCCACAACATATTGGGCAACCCAAAAGACAAGATACCCTTAAGCAAGGGTGTACAGCATGCCCTGCTGCAGACGCGACAAGAAATACATCAGGCAGGTGAGCAGAAGAATTTCACGAGTCCAAGAACACAAGAATAGCGTCAAGAACAAACAAACAACATCGGCTTTGTTCCAACACCACCAAAGACTGGACACGCCATTAGCACCAAGACTGAAAACAAATCGCTGCAATAAAACACCACATAGAACACGACTTATTAGAGAAGCGCTTGGAAATAGAAAACACAAACAACCTGAACAAGAGAGACGATGCCACAAAACATCAAGCCATATGGAAAATTTTACTTAAAAACAAAAAGGCCAAAGACAACAAACCAACTACACCCCGGCAACAAGTCAACAAACCCAGCGAAGCATAGAAACCAATGAACCCAGAACTAAAGGTACAACCTGCGCAACCGTATAAAGGACATCAGAAGGACCGGCATAATTAGTCAGGCAGCCACCCGGGAAGCATCACTTGAAAATACCTTCAGGATGTTGGCGAAACATCATCGAAAACCCAATACCCACACAGCAAACGGATTGTAAACCGGAAAAATATAAATGTATATATATATATATATATATATATATATATATATATATATATATATATATATATATATATATATATATATATATATATATATATATATATATATATATATATATATATATATATATATATATATATATATATATATATATATATATATATATATATATATATATATATATATATATATATATATATATATATATATATATATATATATATATATATATATATGTACTTCACAAATCATTTAAAAATAAATACGAAGATTGGACCGCCTCAGGCAAAGGAAAAGCTCCTCTACCACCTACTAATTCTTTCAGTAAAAAAGTTTTTCTCTAAAACTGTAGTTTGAAATAAAGGAATATAAAATATTAAAGTTTACTGCATAATCGTTGTATTCTTTCATTAGACCTTATCTAACGGCAGCAGGCAAACCTTCTATGCATTAAACAAAACTCAGGATAGAAGTAATTATGGTAATACTGGATACATATGATGCTTTTGAAGGTATTAAAGTAAGTTTATGTGTCAAAAAGTTATAAAGGCAGTAAGTAGCACACATACATTTAAGTTCTGGCAAGTAAAAATAGGCACATGTTAACCTATAGTAATAAAATCGCACTAACTAAAAAATAAATAAGTAAAAATTAATTTATGGTATTAAAAAACCTGCACCATTCTATTTTCTATATATATTTTTTAATATTTCCACATGCCGACCCTGCATCTTTGTGAAACGTATTTAATCGATCGTTTTAACATGTAAAGGGCAAGTTATGTGCGACATAATTAACAGTTATGCTATGTAATAAAGTTTGTTGGCTTATTTTTAAATTTTTCTTTAGAAAGCCCTATAATTGATTTCTTACAGTCTCTAATAGTCCCTTTACTTTATAAATGATATATATTTATTAAGAAGTCGGTAATACTTTAAAAACCGCAATGGGCAATAAAAAAATTTGAATATTTAAGTAATATATAACATAAAAGAAAATTAAAAATTATATTTTATTGTCTTTATTCCTTCTCTCAAATGGTCTAGAATTTATGGGTTAAGCACCTGTAAAAATATACAAGTTAATTGCTTTTTTAAAACAGGCATTTATTGATACATGACTTAAACTGTAAAATATTTGATAGGGAAAAGACCTCTGTAGACAGGCTGATTCCACAGTAAAGTTCTAGACCCCTGCAGATGGACTATAAAGGAAAGTATGTAAGTGGCACTACATGACTGCAAGAAAAGAGTTATAATAAATAAGGCAGTAGCTGTGAAAAAAAAATCTAAAGAGGAAAAATAGTTTCCCTACCCGCTGGCCAGTTAGCAAAGTAAAAATATTATTAATTTAGTAAAATAAAAAGTGCATTTACTCCTATATCAACCAATTAATACATTCGGATTGACCTACGATATAAAAACGCGTTATACTATTTAAAGGTGTGCATTTTTTGATAAAGTGAATTGTCCCCTTTTTAGTTTTTTTAATTTTAACTTGAATTTTATAAACTTTTTATAAACATACAGTAGCAAAAAGTGTTCAAAATTAAATGAACTATCACAATATCACCATTAAAAGGCGTCCAAAAATTATTTGACAAAAATGTATTTAAAAAACTAAATTAATTGGCGTACAGGGTCTTTGATTATATTTACGTGGCACCCGAGGCCTTTATTTTTAAAAATAGAAAAACATGTTTTATATAGAAATTGTAGGTTTTTTCTAAATTATCTTTTGAAATAATCAGTAAAAAATATCGCATTAAAAAAATTTAAAAATATAGGCAGCTTCATCTCCTGCAGGCGAGTTTTGCATTCACTTAAGTGCTCTAAAAACGTTTATCACTCGAGTTATGGATACTATTTTATCTACAACCTTCAGGTTTTTTGTGATAATAATTTTTCTTCGACGTTTATCTCAATTTTACACCATCAATTGATTAAACTACAGTAACCTCGATGGGTTTTTCATTGTCAAAATGACACCACCGAAAAAAAAAAAAAAACCAATGCAATCGTAGTCGTAAATATAGGAAGTGGGGGCAAATCGACTATAACGAATAACTTTTGAATCATTATCTGTATTTGTTATTTACATAAGTAATTATTGTTAAACCATTTTTTAAATAAACGTTTTTTGAAAAGTCCTTATAATAACTTACCACTAAAAAAAAATTTTTTTTTAAGCTTAGTTACCGCATGTGGATAAAGATCTTTTTTTGCTGATTTATATATATATATATATATATATATATATATATATATATATATATATATATATATATATATATATATATATATATATATATATATATATATATATATATATATATATATATATATATATATATATATATATATATATATATATATATATATATATATATATATATATATATATATATATATATATAAATCAGCAAAAAGATCTTTTATCCACAACCGTGCGGTAACTAAGCTTAAAAACACTATTTTATTAATACAAGACTTATCTCAAGGACAAATCGTTTATTTAAACGTAGTTTAACAATAATTACTCTTCTATGATAAATAACCCAACATACAGATAATGATCAAAAGTTATTCGTTATAGTCGACTTGCTCACACTTCTAAATTTACGACTACCGATTGCATTGGTTTTTTTTGCGGTGGTGTCATTTTGACAATGCGACCCGATCGGGTTACGCGTAGTTTAATCAATTGATGTGTAAAATTGAGATAAACTCGAAAAAATATATCACAAAAACCTGAGGTTGTAGATAAAATAGTATCATAACTCGAGTGATAAACGTTTTTAGAGCACTTAAGTGAATGCAAAACTCGCCTGCAGGAAATGAAGTTGCCTATATTTTTAAATTTTTTTAATGCGATATTTTTTACTGATTATTTCAAAGATAATTTAGAAAAAAACCTACAATTTCTATATAAAACATGTTTTTTCTATTTTAAAAATAAAGGCCTTCGAATGCCCGTAAATATAATCAAAGACCTTAGCCAAATTAATTTAGTTTTTAAATACATTTTTAAATTAATTTTTGGACGCCTTAATGGTGATATTGTGATAGTTCATTTAATTTTGAACACTTTTTGCTACTGTATGTTTATAAAAAGTTTATAAAATTCAAGTTAAAATTAAAAAAACTAAAAAGGGGACAAATTCACTCCTTATCAAAAATGCACACCTTTAAATAGTAGCACTCCGCGTTTTTATATCGTAGGGTCAACCGAACGTATGAATTGATATAGGAGTAAATGCACTTTTTATTTTACTAAATTAATAATATTTTACTTTGCTAACTGGCCAGCGGTAGGGAAACTATTTTTCCTCTTTAGATTTTTTCACAGCTACTGCCTTATTTATTATAACTCTTTTCCTTGCAGCTTTCATGTAGTGCCACTTACATACTTTCCTTTATAGTCCATCTGCAGGGGTCTAGAACTTTACTGTGGAACTACCTGTCTACAGAGTCTTTTTCCCTATCAAATATTTTACAGTTTTAAGTCATGTATCAATAAAATGCCTGTTTTAAAAAAAGCACCAACTTGTACATTTTTACAGGTGCTTAACCCATAAATTCTAGACCATTTGAGAGAAGCAAAAATAAAGACAATAAAATATAATTTTTATTTTTTTTATGTTATATATTACTTAAATATGCAAATTTTATTGCCCATTGCGTGTCTTAAAGTATTACCGACTTCATTAAATATATATCATTTATAAAGTAAAGGGACTATTAGATCGCAAGAAATCTAATTAGGGTCTTTCTAAAGAAAATTTAAAAATAAGCCAACAAACTTTATTACATAGCATAATCAATAATTCTTTTATGTCGTGTACATAACTTGCCCTTATATGTTAAAACGATCGATTAAATATGCCTACAAAGATGCAGGGTCGGCATATTGAAATATTAAAAATATAATGATTTATGTATACAAAATAGAATGGTGCAGGTTTTTTAATACCATAAATTAACTTTTACTTATTTATTTTTGATACAAAAGGATTTTTGACAACATTATAGGTTAACACGCCTATTTTACTTCAGAACTTAAATGTATGTGTGCTACTTACCGCCTTTTTATAACTTTTTGACAAAAACATAAACTTACTTTAATACCTTCAAAAGCACTGTATCTTACTACCACACTTACTTCTATCCTGAGTTTTGTTTAATGCATAGAAGGTTTGCCTCGCTGCTGTTAGATAAGGTCTAATGAAAGAAGTTATAACGATTACGCAGCAAACTTTAATTTATTTCTTTTATTCCTTTATTTCAAACTTACAGTTTTACAGAAAACTTTTACTTATAAATTAGTAGGTGGTGAAATTTCTGGAGCGGTCCACCCATTTGCCTTTAAAGGACTTGTGAAGTCCTTGGGTCTTATAGATCCTATAGGATGTTTCGAGTTCTGGGCGGGTGAGTCAGTTTTCCTTCTTCCTCTTCTTTCTTTCCCTTTCAGTTTTCTTTCTTCCTCATCTTTCTTTTTCTTCTTCTTTTTTTTCCACTATAGGAAAATTTGGAAATAATGATGATGGCACACCCGAAAGTACAGTATTCCGAAGGTAAAATATGGAGGGGCCATTCGGATCTCCGGGCGAAGGGTACATTTGGGGGGCCACCATCGAAAAGTCTGATATCCTTCACAAATATATGTGGGCTTAACTCCAACGTAAACTCTGTTTACCACTATCTTCAATCTTCAAAACCCCACATACTATTTCTTACCAAAACCCAAATAAGTCCCAAAACATCAACCAACAACCTCTTTTTCCAGGTTATGAACTCATTTCATCTTTTCGACCCCATGGCGGCGTTTGTGCTTAAGTTCGCAATGACCTGGCTTGTGCTATGGTTTCTAACCTCAAATCGGGTAGGGCTATTCTTTGGCTTAAACTTACTTTCAGATTTTCCACCAAATTCATCTGCTGTATATACCGGTCCCTGTTTGATAATTCCCACACCGAGTTCTTTGATTTCCTTTCAAAAAACATCGACAATATTATTTTCCAGTTTCCACGGGCCGAAGTAATCGTCCTCGGGGATTTAAATGTTCATAATAAGGAGTGGCTAGGCTCTAAAAAAACTAATACACAAGGTAGAGCAGCCAAAAATTTCGCAATCAGCAACTTGCTCACCAATTTAATTATGGAACTTACCTACTTTCCTAGGGTTCCCTCCCATAATTCTAACCCCCTAGATCTCTTTCTTACTTTCACCCCCGAACTCTACCAAGCATCAGTAACTGCCACCTTGGTCGCTCTGACCATGGTTTGGTCACCGTATCATACTCCACCATTCTGAGGCAAACGAACGCATGACGCCACGAACCGTCTGGCACTACAACTCAACCGACTGGGATGGTCTGAAAGATTTCCTTGCCAGCTTTCCTTGGGATCCTACCTGCTTTTCTACTTAAGATCCTTCCGAAATATGTAAACAAATTACCGAAACAATTTAACTAGGCATTGAGACCTATATTCCTTACACTAAAAAGAACCCCATAACTTTAAATCACAAACCGTGGTGTTCTAAATCCTGTGACAAAGCCAGACTTTTAAAAATTCAAGCCCACAAAAGTTTCTTCAAAACCCTAGTCCCAAAAATCGACAGGCTAGCATCGAAGCAAGAAATCAGTATAATCAGATCATCTCAGACGCAAAACACCGTTTTAACAATCGGATAAAAGATGAAGTTCTCTCTTGCTCGAATGGCAGTAAAGATTTCTGGTTCTTTGCAAAAAATATTGGTCAAAACTTCTTCAAAAACTCTTTTTCACCTCTAATCTCTAAATATAGTATTGTTTCTACCTCAAAAGGAAAAGCCGAACTATTTGCCAAACAATTTGCTGCCGATTCTACGCTTGATCCTTCTATTAATCTTCCTCTCACAACAGTTGTCCCTATTTTTTATTAAATGTCCCATATCATTTTTAAAGTCAAACAGATCAAGCGTATTCTTTCTTCTCTTAAACTAAAAAATCGCCTGGGCGGGATGGCATACCAGTAATTGTCTAAAAAAATTGCTCCCAAGTTTGCACCAATCCTAACTCGCCTCTTTAGAATCTCTTACAACACGGGCATTTTTCCCGGAAAGTTGGAAAGCTGCACGTGTGCAACCTGTGCCCAAAAAAGAATACAAAACCCTCCCTTCTAACTATAGACCTATATCTCTTCTTTCTGTTGTTTGCAAAGTAATAAAAAATTCATTAATTCCCAAATCCTAAAGTATCTGGAAAACCACAAAATCTTACATGATAGACAGTATGGATTTCGTCACAGAAGATCCACAGCTGATCTTCTTTTCTTTGTCTTACACAACTGGAACAAGTCCCTTGAGTTTCTTGGTGAATCCCAGATCGTTGCTCTTGACATTTCCAAAGCTTTTGATTAGGTCTGGCATGATGGGCTTTAAACAAACTTTCTTCTTATGGTCTTCCACCTAAGCTTTGCTCTTGGCTCTGCAGTTTCCTTTCTGATCAACGTTTATCAGTTACTGTTGATGGTCATTCTTCCAGCTTCTACCAAATTAATGCTGGGGTGCCCCAGGGCTCAGTGCTGGCACCCACGCTGTTTCTTCTACACATTAACGATCTTCTCTCTTCCACAATCAATTCCATTCATAGTTTTGTTCCTTGGCTCCACCTAATGTTCCACAGATTATTGGGTAGCCAACTTTCTTTTCGACTAGAACTACTGGAGATAACGATGGATTCAGGGACGTTCTATAATGCCTTTGTTTTTGCAGTGCTTCTTGTTTAGCCTAAGGAATTGGTTTTGGTGGTTGTTTTATGAGAGATACGTCGGCAGTATTTACTCGATGCTAAACTCTTCTGGCTTTTTCTAAGGTGTTTTCGGTAAGAGGGAAAATAACTTGATCTCTTTAAAAATTCTTTCAGCCTAGTGACCTGAACTAGGTTTAATAGGGATTTCGATGAAGATGCACCAGAGGTATACGTAACTACTATGTTATCAGGTTGACAGCTCTCGATTTTGTCACCGTTTTTATTATGTTAAGAGTAATCTTTTAAACGAGCCGCAGGTAAGTTTTGCATTCACTGGAGTGCGCTAAAAACGTTTACCACTCGAGTTATGTTTACTATTTTATCTCAACCGCAATTTATTAAACTACAAGTTACCTCGATCGGTGTCAGCCATTGTCAAAATGACACAACCGCAAAAAAGCCATTGCAATTGGCAGTCGTAAATATGGGAAATATGAGCAATTCGACTATTACGAATAACTTTTGGGTACATTATCTGTATGTTAGGTAATTTCGTGAAGAGTAATTATTGTTAAACGATGTGTAAATAAACGATTTTTAAAAAGTCCTTAGTATAAATGATCTTACCGCACTAGTGCGGTAAAGTAACAGTTGCCACACTAGTGTGACTAGTGTTAGTTAGTAGTGTGTTAGTTTCCGCACGGTTGTAGAATAAGTTCATTTATTTACAACCATACCTGTAATATTACCATTACTAACTCAAATGAAGGTTAAAAGTATCACATTACTTACGTCTACATCCCTCTTCCATTTCCCTCATCCATTTCCCTATTATCAGTATAAGTTTGTATAGCGCAACCAGCACATTTTTGTCATTATTGTTTGTCAAAACAATAAATGACATATTTTGGTATTTTTATTACTTTTAAAAAATAATATATAATTAAAAATAAATTTTATAATGACGTTGTGATTGTAAAGGGACCCTCAAAGGAAAGTTTGTTTTAATGTCCCTAGATTAAAGTTAACCATGGCGCTTCGCGTCTCTGTTAACTAACTTATCCCTCCACAGTAATAAAACACTTCCCCCGTCGACATGTAATATACTATTACCGTATAAGACTTTTTCATTGGATAGGCTAAAACAATTTCACCTTCTTCGGAGTCTTCCAGCTTAGCTTAGACAATACTTTTAAATAAAATATTAACGTCTGTAAGTACAACTTCTTATTGCTTTATAGTTTTGTAGTAGTCCCATTACAATATTTTTTTTTTGGTTAATTTGCAGTATTCGTCTATAGAAGGTCAAGCACAAGGTTTTGGAATACAATGACAAGGCCAGGGATAACTTCATCTATTATGTCAGCAACAAACGCAACGTGCCTAAATGTTGTTTCCAGAGTTATTCTGGCTTTATATATGCTTTTAATTGATAAACTTTCTCCATTACTAATTAATTATGTTAAATTTATAATTTTAGAAAAGGTAATCTCTGTAATAAACTTCATTATAGGTAAGTTAGAATTGCTTAAGTAAACTAATTTTAAAAAATTAGCAATTTTTAAAATATATAATTTTTCAAGAAACGAAATATCTTGCAATAGGTTACGATGTGTGGCTCACAATGGTATGTGTCTAACCAGTATCTAATATTGCCCAGTTATTTCCAAGCCGGAGCTATTCTTTTAAGTCCGCGATCTTTGAATTACTGTTGTTAAGGGAGCTTGGGAGCTGATTACCAACTTTCGCTTCCTGACACTGGCTACTAAAAGTTTTTTAAACTACCTTACAAAGAATGCCGATTCTGTGTCAGAAAGTCATACTATTTTCTGTATCTGTTGCTTTTAAAAACATATTTTTTGCAACTTTTTTTATAATTTCTGCAAAATAATTTTAGAATTGACGACTTCTGGTTAAAGCTTTATTCTTTGAAGTCTGTATGTTTATTTAGCTGTTTTTAAAGAAAGTTTAGGGGCAAAGCTTTAAGAAAATGTCTGACCATTTTTAAAGCCTAATTTATTACCATATCGAGCGAACCTTTAATAAAACTTCCTGTGTATTTTCTTTGAATAGGCTGGATACGTAAGATTCATTAGTCGTACGATATCCGCTTTGTACTCCTAAAGGCTTTTGCTGTCTTTATCCTTAGAGCTACGCCTTATAAACTTCTTGTAAGTTTACTTTGTCGTATTTCAGAAGCTGTACAGTGGATTTATAGTCACATCGTTTTTTTTGGGCATGTTTCCCAACACCTACATGGCTTCACCTCAAAGAGCAAGTACTAGAGCTCGGGTAAACTCCAAATATTGCCAAAGGCGGTATCTTCAAATTGCTAAGGACACATAACCTATGGTAACTTGTCAACAAAAGTTGATGGTTTAATAACAGTTATTTGGGTACTGCTTTCTAGGGTAAATTTGCCGTAGAAAATTTTTTACTTCCTGTTGTATTTAGCCTAAACTAACTTGCTTAATATTGAGTATTTCTTCTTTAATATCTTCTTAAGTAGGTTTTAACTTAAGCAAAATTTGTTTTTACCCTACCGTGGTTTTAGTGAAATTATCCTTTTAGGTTTTTTCGAATCTTTGTCATTTTTAAGTTACATTGGAACGCAACTATGGTAATTTTTCACTTGTCACTGTCTTTTTATTAACAGTACGACATTTAAGTTACAACTACAAAGAGTTTTGTCACTTTTTATAGCAGTTTAAAAAAGAATTGTAGAGTTTGGAATTAGCTGGATGGATTTAATAACACAGGATGTAACAAAAATTAAAAATGCATTAATTCAGAGCCGCAACGGTCGTCGAAATAAGAAAAAACTAGGTTAAAGTATTTGAATCAATTATTAAACTAATGTAAATTTTAAAAGCTTGACACAATTCTATACACTAAAAATATCATAACAACTCTAATGTAATTTCTAACACAAAAGTAAACCAGAAATTTTTAAAGTCAAAATCAAGGCCAAAATATTAAAATAAATAAGGAGATGCTGCTGTTGCTCCTACTCTTAGTGTTTAATGAATATGCGGTAGGTAAAGTGTGTTCAACAATATAGTGCCTACAATAAAAGGGGACTGATGGTGATAATAAACTTCTTAGGTAAAAATATCTCAGGTATTGGCAAGTTTGGGTAAAGAATGCAGGTCAGGATTAAATTTGCAAAAATAATTTTTAATAGAATCGCATATTAAAGGATATTCACAATAAAATTTAATAAAAATTTTAATATAAATTAAATTTACATTAAAATAAAATTTAGTTCAGTTTCACTGTCAGTGTCGTCTACATTATAACAATAAATAATTATTTTATAATAACATTTAAATATCGATATAAAATTTAAATACATATAATAAATTTTGTCAATTAAAATTAAAGCTACAAGGAATGTAATATGTTAGTTCAATTTCATATATTTTCAATATATCAATTCAGTTTCACTATCACTATCGTCGTCTACATTAATTATAAGGGGTTCTATGTTAGTATGAAATGCCCTGTATGAATCCTCCACTTTTATAACATGGTTTATTGTTCTTTTCAACAATCAGCGTCTGGGTCATCTATATTTTGCCGGATTAATGCAATTACAGAAGGACATAATGTAGGTGTAGTATTTTGGGTCCGGACTTTGTTCTTTAGTTTTCTCCACATATGCTCAATCGGGTTGAATACGCAGTAGTAAGGAGGAAGACGAAGAACTGTATGTCCTTTGGATGCTGCAATTGTGTCACATACATATGTCTTCTGTATGTTAAATGCCCTTAGAACCTCTAAAAGCTGCGTTTTTTTATATCCTTCTTCAAAGTAGATGTTGTTTTGGAGCATAAATTCCTGGATTTCCGCTTTTGTATTTGAAAAGCCTGGAACCTTCTTCAATTGGCGACTATGGTAACTGGCATTGTCCATAACTATGACACTATGCGGGGGAAAATATTTGGCAGTAAAGTGTTTTCGAACCAATCTTCGAACAATTCGGCTGTAGTATCTTGGTGGTAATCCAACGACGAATCTTGAATGTTCTTCGCCGAAAGTCCCAAACTGTTTGGAATCCAATGATCTTCTGATCCAGCATGAATAATCGTGATCCGTTTTCCTTTGTTCGATGGAGCTTTTGATTGGCATCGCACTGTTCCATCGGTCCATCCTTTTGCCGGCGTATCGTGGGTATCATACCAGGTCTCATCCAAATAGATTATTGGTCTTTGTAGAGACCTGTAATCACTTATGGCAGTCAAATATTCAAAACGCCATTGCCTAATCCGTTGGGATTCCATAATAACTTGCCTTTTGTCAATTTTGCAGTATTTGAAACCTAGTTTGGATAAAAGTGTCCATAGGTTTCCAATTGATATCCTTATCTCAGTGGAGCTCCTTAGTCTTGTTTGCAATGATCTGATAGTAGGCACCAAGTTTTCTTCGTACATACAGTAGTTAGTTCTTCTTATCAAAATTTCCCTATCTATCGCCGTCATCGGATGGTTCTGGAAATGACCACTATGCGTTCCTCGTTTTCGTCTCGGATGAATTTGGCCTCGAAAGGTGAATTCTTTGATGATACTCGTCTCGAACAGGAACAGTAACACAGGGCGCCGCTGTTGCAGTTTCCCAAGGACGAAACATTTTTCACAAAAATTATTAAACAGCACAGACTAATTCTCACTACGGGAACACAAATATAAATGATTATACTCAACCCAAATTATACAAATACAACGGCGGGCGTAATTTCGGCCGGTAATCCCCTCGCCTACCTGGCCAAAGCAATGGGACCATCTAATGGCATAGGTAATTTCGGCCGAGGGTAATGTTTATGGTAGGATTACCTAGAGACGTATTAAAGAGTGGTGGAGTGCGTTGGAGGTGCATCAAGAAAAATTTAAAGTGTTTAGCTAAATTGTATACTGTTGGTGCCGAATTTACAGTAACCAGGAGTGAGTTAACTCACAGTCATGAACCAGATCAACGTTCTGGTTAGTTTTTAGCTATAGTTTCTAAGTGTATAATAGTATGCAAGTACCTATATTTTAGTTGTATACATACATTACGTTCTGTTTTTCTCTACAGCATTTGTCTTTGATTCTGGATAAATAAAAAACTTGTACCATTTATAGGACATATTTTATTTGGTAATTATTCCGTATCGCTGTTTCGGCTGTTTTAAAAGATTTTTAAAAATTTCTTTTACAGGCTACTTATTTGGATACCATATAATATTAATCCGTGGGGAAGCTCCAAAAATATGTTTCAATATTTTTATTAAAAAGCTGCCCTAACTAACCAGAACTAACCATGACCGCCCATTCTGACCCTACGGAAATCGGCCAGAAAGGGCGGTCATGGATTCTGGTAGTTAGGGCAGCTTTTATTTTCTTATTTATATTTTAATGTCAAAATGCGGGGACGTATTAGAAAAGACCCCGATTTGGCAGCTTTTTATTTTTCTTATTTATATTTTAATGTGAAAATGCGGGGACGTATTAGAAAAGACCCCGATTTGGCAACACTGCACACTAGAAGATGCTTGTCATCAAGTGGAGTTTTCGCATTATATGGAGAAAATCAATGGTGATTTTAAATTTTAAAATAAAAAAAACAAAATATTCAAACATGTTCTTGAAGCTCCCCCACCGGATTATTATTATATGGTATCCACATAAGTAGCCTGTAAAAGAAATTTTTAAAAATCTTGTAAAACAGCCGAAACAGCGATACGGAATAATTACCTTTTATTTTACCTGCTCCTTTCGGCCGAAAATACTTATCCAAATACAAGAACCGATCCTGTATGCAAATTTTGACCATAAACAATAAACCGTGACAGACGATCGCAATAAAAGTGGTTTATTACCATCAGTCCCCTTTTATTGTAGGCACTATATTGTTGAACACACTTTAGGTAGGTAGGTTTAAAGTGAGTGGGTATAACACCCTTCCACAGCGGCCGATCGGTCTATTGTGGCTCACACCCTTTTATATTACTCCCACCAGGTCCAGACTCCTAATAAATCTGATGATCCTGTTGGGAGAGAGATCTTTCACCTCACCCCTAAATATGCGGTAGGCAAGGAAATGTGTGTATGGATTCTGACAAAATTTTATGATTAGTTTTTAGAAAATATTGTCTGACCCGCTGCATTTTTTATAAAAAAGCAAAATAATTTTACCATTGCTATTTTTTTTAAGGTTAAGTTAGAAATAAAAAGATATAGGTATCGTTCGTCTAAAGAGACTTAATAAAAATACCAGCAAACAGCCATCAAATATATGCTTTTGATTTTATCTCACTTAAAATAAACCTTAAATTTACTTTAATGTTGTTCTTTCTTTTTAAATTTTTTCTAATATAAAGGTCAAATAAGCTACTATTAAATACACAATTCCCATTTTATTAAAAACCCAATACATGGTTAGTTTTATGCAAAATAAGATTAATTTTAAAATTAATCTGCAAATTCACTATTCAGTTATTTTAATAAGAAAAAAAGGCACAAGATATTTCAATTATAATTATGGGCTCTCCGCTAATGGAATCTTTGAGTTAAGTAGAACAAGCTTTAGAGAGTTTGGTTTTAATAGTTTAAAATTGTAAATTGACACTTTAGGTACACTAAATTTGCATTTCCATAATTTAAATTTCTTGTTTCTACCCAACGTAGTCTGTAGGGTAAATAGACCTGGAGCCGAGAGGGTTTTTGCATGTATCATAGGCCCCACGCCAGGTTTTGGGGGCTAATAGACATCGTTATTTTTCACTTTGAATTCTTGGTATGGCATCTCTAAAGTGTAGCTTTTAAAGGGGTAAATTTTTAAACGTGTAAGTAATATCCATGCCCCTGGGTCACAGGCCCCACTTCGATTCTTGTTTTATGTCGTCAAGGAGGTCGCCAAAGTCCGCGAACTCAATGTGCCATACCAATATGGTGTCACTTAAGGTCCGCCATACTGACCGAAATGTGTAACTTTTCCACTCTGGACATGGATCATGGGTCCCACGCTGTTGTTTCGTGGTCATTGTTAATAATAAGCTGTAGAACAAAGATTTCAAAACGCCATACCTCTGGGGCATCGCCAAGTGACCGCTATAATGGGGCGTTCATTGCTAAAATGACATGTTTCCCCCATTATGGCGGCCACGCGTGCAGAGACATAGCGTTTTAAATTTTCTTTGTTCTACAGTTCATTGTTAACACAGATCAGAAACAACAGCGGGGCTCATGGTCCATGTCTACAGTGGAAAAATTACACCTTTCATCATTATTTTAATCATTATTTTTGTAAGTTCATCTCTCAGGTGCTTCTTTCATGAATCCTGAAACTTCTTCTTTGCTGAAAGTTTTTGATTTTTTTGGCCGGTATCCCACGTTTTGGTGTTTAAGTAGTGATGTTAGCTTGAAATATAAACTTAAATCAAGGTTCCTTTTCAATTTGAGGACACATTTTAACATAGAGTACTTACTCCGTGAAGTATTAGGTTTATATGTTTTTTGCAAATCCGCAAAATAGGCCAAGAACACTTCTTCTTTAATACATTTTGTTCCCTTGCTGGAGCACCAGTTTTTGAAATGACTATATTGATTCTCATATTTTTCACGAGATTTTGCTGGTAATAAATTCAAACTTACGGTATTTGCTGCATCCAGGATAGAATCTGGTAGCTCCTAATCGGAACTACTCATTTTAAATAATTATTTTTGTCGGATTTTTATTTAATTAAAAAAAGATACTATGACGCCTTTTCATTAAAAATGCTTGTTTGTATTGAAATTCATTTGAGCAATTGCTTGTTCATATGGAAACGAAGAAAAAATCTGACAAGTGTTAAAATCACCAAAATTACATATTGTTGCTTGACTTGTCATAATCATTTATTATTATTATTATTATTATTATTATTATTATACAGGGTAATTAAAAAAATGTTTTTTTTTTGTTTTAGTTGAAATATTGAAAATTACGAAGTAACAAACAAAAAAGAGAATAAACTAAAACTTGCAATGGCTTCGTATATTGCATGAAATAGCCTACAATTACTAAAATACATATAAATCTTGCTTACCTGTAAGATTTTAGAGTAGTTTTACTTTTCCACACTGCGTGCAGAAAAGTTCACTTTTCCGCAGGCCGTGCGGAAAAGTGCAACTTTGCCCACTCAAATGCGTGCGGAAAAGTGGACTTTTTCGCACGCTCGTAGGAAAAAATTATATTTTTAAATTATGTTGTTCTTAGCTTTTTTGACAATAATAAAAAATGCTAAAATACTTGGCAAAGTCAAAATAAAACTCTAAATTGGGTCAAAATTAATATTCTGCAAATCATATACTTAACTGTATAAACTGCAAAAAGTGATTAAACTTTAATATATTTTTTATTTAAATATTTAATTAAAGAGCTATATACGTATAATTCTTTAGAAGGTAACAAATACACTGGGAAAGTCCCTTAACACAGTGGTTAGGCGATCGACACACGTCTAAAAGAATAGATTTATAGTAAATAAAACTATTTTTTCTAAATGAGTAAATAAAGCTCACTTTTTGTATTATGTTACATTGATTTATTTTTTTATTTTTTTTTATTTGGTTAAAGTTTTAGTATTTTAAACCCCCTTTTACTTTTTTATAATAATGCATCACACACAGGTGACAAACATCATAATGGGACAAAAAACAAAAAAAAACCGTGAATTTGGTCACAGCGCGTCATTAATTAGTAAGTAATAAAAGTATATGAATATATAATATAAGAATAACTTATTTTTTAAACCTTATTTGATTGGGAAATGCAAGAATTTTCTCCTTGGTTATTCATTATACAGGGTGTCCCTTAATATTATGCGAATATTTAAGGGTGTGAATCTACATAAAAAAAATGATAGTATGCCTTATAAACTATGGTCCAAAAATGTTCCGTTACGAAAATATGGGGTGTTAAACTTTTAGGAAAAAATGGAAATTAATTATTATTTTCGAAACTCTTAGAGATATCTCAGTGATATTTAACACGTAGCTACAGTTGATAAAAAGGCATATTTTTCAATACAGAAAAAAATTCAGCTTTAATAGTGGCGTGCGTACGTGCACTGACTTCGACATTTTTTAGGTAAAAAATGGTACGCCAATGAATGCACCGTTTAATTTGAAACATAAGAGCTTTTTTGAATTGTTTTCCTGCGATGCACCGTTTGTGAGGTAAAAAAACTGTTTTATTTTCTAGGAAAATTAATCAAGAACAAAATTTTGCAATGAATCTCGTTGCCATGGAATATGTCACTTGCTTTTTGCATTTGACATTTTTTAGTAATTATCTGTCGTTGAAGTTGAGTACTGTAAATTATTTATTTTATTTTAACAATCTTGTTAAAAATGGTGAATTATTCAAATGCAGAAATGGCTAAAATGCATTACGTATATGGCCTTGCCGACGGTAATGGAGGGCAAGCCAGTATTTATCACCAGAGATATCCCAATCGTGCTTTGCCAGATAGTAGAACCTTTTCTAATATTCATCGTCGTCTTGTTGAAACTGGTAGTATTCGAAGAGGTACATCTGAAGGTAGACCTCAAAATGTGAGAACACCTGAAATTGACGAAGCAGTGCTGCACGAAGTTGAAGAACATCCTAAAACGAGTACGAGGAAGATCTCTAGAAATTTAGATATTTACCACCAAATTCTCTGGAAAATTTCAGTGGATTTTTTTGTTATACCCGTACCATATTTTAAGAGTACAGGCATTACTTCCCAGAGTATTGCACAAAATCCGCAATTTGAGACACACATTTTGTTCAGTCAGTCATTTGTGGGCTGAAGAAAGTCCCCATGCCGTAACCGAAACCCATTTCCAACATCAATTTTCGATTAACTTATAGGCAGGAATTGTTGGTAACCACTTTATTGACCATTTTTTCTACCGGAACGACTTGCGGACAATCTTACCTCAATTTCATTCAAGAACAACTGCCTTTGCTGCTTGAAGATGTACGATAGGAACAAGAGACAATATGTGGTACATGCACGATGGTGCACCAGAATGTGTGTGTACTGATTCGCAATGATTTACAAACTGTTTATCCAAATCGTTGGATAGGCCGCGGTGGGCCTCAAGAATGGCACCTAGGTCCCCCGATCTAAAGAGCTTAGATTTCTTTTTATGGGGCCATATTAAAACGCTACTCTACGTAACTCCCATTAACACTGCAGAGGAATTAAGAGAAAGAATAGTTGCAGCATGTAATAGAATAAAAAATACTCCGGGAATAATATTTCAACGTGTACGCGATTTCATAAGAAGGAGGGCGGAAGCATGCATATTTAGTGAAGAGAGCCATTTCCAACAATTTTTGTAATAATCACTCAATTTTAGTTTTAATGTTTTGTTAATGTTGTATGTTGAAAGTGTAAGTTGTTCATTACATGCACATGTCAACCCGTAAGATGTTTTTTTGCGTATTAAAAATTTTTTTCTCAAAAACGGTGCATCGCAGGAAAACAATTCAAAAGAGATCTTATGTTTCAAATTAAAGGGTGAATTTAAAAATATTTTTTATTTGGAAAAAACCATTGGCGTACCATTTTTTTTTTCAAAAATATCGAAGTTAGTGCCCGTACACACGCCATTGTTAAAGCTGAAAATTGTTTTGGTATTGAAAAATATGCCTTTTTATCAACTGTAGCTACGTGTTAAATATCACTGAGATATCCTTAGGGGTTTCAAAAATATTAATTAATTTACATTTTTTCCCAAAAGTTTAACACCCCGTATTTTCGTAACGGAACATTTTTGGACCATAGTTTATAGGGCATACTATCATTAATTTTTCATGTAGATTCACACCCTTAAATATTCGCATATCATTAAGGAACACCCTGTATATTACCAAAACCACTTGCCATTTATAGTCTGTATAAAAAGGCGATACATTTTTAAATAAAAAATCTTTTTAAAATGGAAAGTTAGTACCAAAAACATATACTTATTTATTATACATAACTTACGAAAAAGGACTCAAACAGGGTCATAAAAGTACCATTTTTATTAAGGTAACTCTGTGCAGCAAGAGATTGTAAATATGTTAATGAACACTATGGAAATGCTAAATATGAAGAAATATGCTTTTATGTTATACTAGATGAAAAGCCTGTCTCCGCCAGGCGAGAGACAATATTAAGTAGCATCTGTCTCCGTAAGACGCCTTCCGTACGGCTAACGGTGAAAAAACACTTTTTTGCTCCTATTTTTGTCCCGGGGGAGAAATTCAAAAAACGGGCTTCGTTAGTTTCTAGCCACTGCTAAAGACTACCACTGTGCCAAATTTTATGATTTTAGCTCAAGCCATAACTTCAGGATCACGTGGACAGACAAATAAATATATATATAACTACCTAAATATAAATATATCCACATTAGCAAATTATATATATAGATAGACTTAGGTAATTTTTTGCAGCCACAATACAAGTATGTTTTAAAATAAAAGAAATCATAGCAGAAATTGTATTTTGCAAGTCATCTTCAATTGGCGTATGAATAGAATATAATTTATTTTAGTTTATATATTTTCTATTTTAATTCTAAAATACGTGGGTACGTTAAGCAAGACTTAAATTTTTTTCGTTAGTTTTTTTTTTAATTTACTTGGCTATTTTGCAATTCAAGATCAGTCTTATATTATTTGTCTAACAGATTGGAAAAAAAAATAAGATCACTTATAAAAAAGCTTTAAATTTCTATTTTAAGTGATCTATAATCTTGTAGTTTTTTAACATTATAAATAAGAGAACAAATGGTTAATTTTAGAGTAAAACCGTCTTTACCTTTTAACTATTTTTGCTGGGTAATAAATTTAGTAATTGCAACGTAAAGTATGCATTTAGCGCCGCTGCACACTTGCGGCTTTTTACCGTCCGGCGGCGCTGCGAGTTTGCCTGCACACATACTTGCGTTTTTGCTGCGGTTCCATGGGAAAGAACAATTCGAAACAACTGCGACGGGCCTGCACGGCACATCACGCGCCGCAACGGTACCGGACACAAGTGTGCATTACTTGATCTACCTGTTACTACTTTAGGACTTAATTCCGGGGCCGCAGCGGAGCTGTTTTAGTTAACACTACGATTCACGACCTATTCAAAATATCAAGAGTAAACGACGGCAGTCTATTAGGACCAATTATGGCGGTGTGATTTTTTGCTTTTAGTAATAAATTTGGTTAAAAATTTTTTTATTATTAGGTTCTTACACATGTTTTCTTGTTTTTTCATTACATAGGAAAAACTATCTTTCTTAGTTTTATTTAAATAAGAAAAACTTTAAAAAGTGTGATTTTAAACAATTTATTTTAAAAAAATTAAATAGTTACAAAAAAAAAACGCTTAATGCGAAACATAAATAGTATATTCTTATATTAAAAACTTAAAACTAACAGAAATTGCTAATAGGTGTCATTAAAAAAATCATTGCAGAAATTGCATCAACCTAAACATTGATCCTATTTATTTGCTTGCTGGTGCGCATATTCTCTACAGTAGGCTAAAATATGTTTCATGCAGAGCCAGCATTGGCAAAATTAACAAAAATAGCGTGTTTTACGTTTTTTGTAATATTTACAATGACCCCTCTTATTTGGTGGGGGATCAGGTTCAGCTTGCCACCTGGTTCCTGAATATTTTTCAGCGGAATCACGAATGTACTTGTGTAGCCCAGAAGAACTTGCTCTTGAAGACATGTGGTCTTTTACCAGTTTTTTCCCAAATTTTTTATAAATAGTCGTCCTTCCTTACTTATATCAGAAGTAGGATTATTATGTCTTTCAATTAAAAATTCATTGATGGAGCCAACATTTAGCATTCCATAAAATATTACTAAAGGCCAACGTTTTGTATTTCGGGCAACATTGTAACTTAACGACATTTTGTCCACAATATCCACCCCACATTTTATTTTATTATAAAATAAATTAATATCTGGTTGGCTACTATATTTATTACCTCTTTTCCTTCAAAAATAGTGCCGGGCAGATGAGAAACTATATTTTCCCTTCTAGTGACATAAATAAAGACCATCGATCACATTTCAGGCTCTAGACAAGACTAAGAGAACGTTTTGAATTGTCTACGGTAGTCGGCAAGGTTTAATTTACTGAATATTTTCCAAATGGAATTACTAATCGTGCGATAAATAATATTGCACATTGCAACGACGATGGTCTATCAGGACAAAAGCTCGAATAACATCATATTATAAAAAATTAAGCACTTCTATATTACAAAATGTAAGTAGCTGATACTCTGAAAGGTACCTAAAAGGACAATATTTTTTAATGAATATTTCGAAAATTATAAAGCATTATGTATTTGGCCTGGACTAACAGACCAGAGTCGTGCATCCGAGTGTTAATATTTGTTTTGATATATATATATATATATATATATATATATATATATATATATATATATATATATATATATATATATATATATATATATATATATATATATATATATATATATATATATATATATATATATATAATATATATATATATATATATATATATATATATATATATATATATATATATATATATATATAAATTTGGCAAAATTTTAACTTTGCTTTTACCAGGTTAAAATAAAATTGATTTATTTCTTTTAAATAAATGTATAAAAAACTTTACAAATACTAAATTTAGCAGTAATAGTAAAATGGATTTTAAAGGGTACAAAAAAAATATATTTTTACCAAATGAATTTACTTTAAATTTTTTCCAGCAACGTAAATGTGCTGCTTTAAATTCTCTTTATTGCTGATTTAGGCTGTCACATTTAAAAATATGGAAATAAAAAATAACCTATCTTAATATGTTTTTCTAATATTGTTCGAAAGATATTTTTAATAATTTTATAGCCAACATAGATTTTGTTTCTTTACTGCCTTGAAACAACAGAAGTGTATCTTTTCAACTATATTTTTTTAAAGCTTGGATTAAAGTTGTTTTTAAAATAAAAATACCCTTATACATAACTTTTAAATAAAATTTATTTGTATATTAATCTTTTAAAAAGGTAAAAAAAATGGACCCATTTCGTAACGTAAGTCTTTTTAAAATGTCAGTCATTTAAAACCCCGAAGGCCGTAACTCTCGTAGTTTCTCAAAGTTTTTTTCATTTTTATAAATTAGTTTTCTTTTTTAGTTTTTATCAAGAATTCACGATTCAGAAGTATTCCTTATCTCGTTTTTTAATCTTTAAGTGTCTATTTTAGTTGTGTTAGAAAGTTTCTTTTTTGTTAAGCTAAATGTTTTAGTTTTAAGGCGATTATATCAATGTTATTTTATTGGTTAAAAGGGTTTGGGAAAAGACAGACAGCATACCTCTTAGGTTTTAACCGGTTGGGTGACCATTCGAAAACTACCATCCTTTACTTTTTTTTTGGGAATTTTTTTTTAATGTTTAATATAAAAGTTGTAGGAGCAAATTTGAAAGTTTAAAAAGTTTTGGATTTTAACAGGAGGCATTATAAAGACGTGGCAAACTAAAGAGTTTTTTTAAATGGGACACCCTTTATTTGACTTGTTTTTTTATTTCTCCCTTTTTATATAAAATACTATAGGCCTAAATTCGGGTTTTAAAAAATAAAGATGTTTAAAAATTAAATAATTAACTTAAAAAATGCTGGTGTTACAAACTAAATTTTTAAATTTTTAACAAAAAAACAGTAATAATTTAAGAAAACATATTAATTGTCACACTTATCCACCTGGTTCTGCATTGGATCAAGTTTCCAAATGTGCTTTAAATTTTTTATGAAGCGAGAATTTGTTTGAATTATGAAACGATACGTTAATTTCATGTTCAGTAATATTTTCTATGACATCAGCATTCCCCTGGGTCCTTTTGGGAAATTAAAATTTTTTTATATATCCAAAAAAAAGTTGTCCATTCGTCAGTTTCGACTATTAGCTAGCCAATGAATTTTGCCGTTCCGTCCAATCCATTCATCATAATTTTTATTTAATAAGTTTTTTACTTGTCGAGTACCATGCGGTAAAGCTCCATCGTGTTAAAAAAACAAAACTGCGATAATCCCTTTAGGGAAAATTTTTTTTCAGCACGTCTGAAAGCTTGTTCCTGAAAAATTCGTAATATTTTAACCGGTCAAGTTCCCTTTCACACCACACATTGACAGTCTGTCAACCTTGAAATTACTTAGCACGTAATTTGATTATCTACCGCCAAATGCCAAACGTTTTGTTTGTTGGGCATTCCACTTTTGAAAACTGGATTCACGGTCCATAATATAGTTCTTTTTTATTTAGTCTCTGTTACATTTAGCCTGTTCAACATCAAATTGAAAAAATTAGTTTTTGATTCTTTTGAGCTTGTGTGATTTTTTAAACTTTATTTTAAATTTAAAAAGGTTAAAACTTATTTTGTTTTAAAACCCCACGTATTGACTGCCCCCGTATTTTTGTGGTCCATGCACAGCTTGAAGTCTTTTGAAGCAGTTCTAACTGACTGGTTGGGGTTTTTCCAGAAATATGGGATAATTTAAAAACCCATTTTTTTTTTGGAATAACGCAAGAACATAAATAGAGTTTAATTTGTAATAAATTCAAAACTTTTTTTTTCTGTCGAAAAACAATTTTTTCAAAAACAATTTTAAAAAAAAAAAAAAATATATATATATATTTTATTATATTATATATATATATATATTATATATATATATATTATATTATATATATATATATATATTTAATAATTTATATATATATATATATATATAATATATATTATATATATATATATATATATATATATATATATATATTAATATATATATATATATATATTTTTTTTTTTTTTCTTGAAAAAAACTGAATATTTGTAGAAAAAATTGTTTATTAAAGAAAAACAAGAAAATTTTGTTATATTTATTACAATAAATTTAACTCATCATGTTCGTGCGTTCAACTGACATTCTTATGGAGCCGTTTTTTCAAGACCGTTAAAAACTTTCTAAAAAATTTTGAACAACAACGCGGAAAAATCAGATATCCCAAAAAATAAAAATTAGATTTTAAAAGTTATCCCATATTTTTTAAGAAAAAAAAAAAATATATATATATATATATATATATATATATATATATATATATATATATATATATATATATATATATATATATATATATATATATATATATATATATATATATATATATATATATATATATATATATTTTTATATATATTATATATATATATATATATATATATATATATATATATATATATATATATATATATATATATATATATATATATATAAAATATTTATATAATTGGGCAGAGCTGCAGAACCACCAAAAAAAAAAAGAAAATAAGCCTTAAAACTAAAATAAATAAATGTTTCTGATGTTTAAATTACTTGTGTTTTAAAAAATTTATGGAAGATAAGCGAAAAAACCGAACGAACCCCGAGACAAGTTACGTTGAAGAAACTGCGCGACATTGCTGGGCCCGACGTAGTCAAAACATATCTCCACCCCTTGACCATATAAATTTTGCAGGGCGACACAATGTGGTTCTGTGCCGTAATTTGCCCTCGCTTCTGAGTCGCGACTCCCGCGCCTTTGATTTTTAAAACCGTTGTTTTAACGGGAATATGTTCTGCATTTTACGCAGTGCTGAGGGATAGTGATTAGGTTTTGACGAGTTGTTCGGCAGTTATCGGTACCGCGTTTTGATAAAAAAACAAAAAAAATTGGGTTATATGAGTTTATTTGTTTTTCCTTTTAATATTCATATTAGAATTATTATCGATAATTTTTTAAATGTTAAAAAGGGTTTTTAAAGACACCAACGAAGAAAATTAAATTAAAGCAAGGTGCCCTTTTCCAGATATTTCCATGAAAAAAAAGGCTGAAGTCGTAAACAGTACAAAAGACAATTTAAACGTAAGGAAAGAAACGTTGGATTTGTGGATCAATAAAAAAAAGCTCTTTTTGTTTTTCCCTTTTGTACTTTTTTGGGGGAGATGAATCGTGGGCCCAAATTAGTTAAGATTTAAATCATTTGTGTCAAAAAATAAAGAAACATGAAACGTGCCGACACCATTTTCATAATGTAATGGAATTTGCTTTATTAGGCACCGTAAATATAAGGGAACAACTAGATTCTGCCTACTGGGTAATATTCAAAAATTTAACGAAGAGGTGACAAAAATCGGTATGTTTTGTCTAAAATTATTGATTGCGTTAAATTTTGTGGAATATTTGAATTACTTGAGGACATGACGAGACAGTGTCTAAAAAAATCCAGGAATTTTTCGTGGCCTTTTCTTTAGTGCAGATTGACAAAACTTTGGAGGAACTTTTTGAAAAGCGACAGTGTTTAAAGGATTTCAAAAGAAATTCAAAGCATTTTGGACTGTATTTTAGAAGTATGCCAGGAGAGAATTTTGGAAGAAATTCGTCAATCTCCAAATCTGGCAATAATTGTAGACGAAACAACTGATGTGTCCGCAAAGGGACTTAGAAATTACTTAGGTATTCACGAAATGGCGAACCTATAGAACGTTTCTGGCCCCATTAAACCCCTTTGGGTTAATGCAGAGTCCCTCACGCAAGATATTTTACAAGTTTTGAATGTAATATTACCAGACACAAAATCAACCAATAAACTAATTGCTCAAAGCTACGATGGGCAGCCGTAATGAGGGAAGGATATTGGAGTCCAGGCAAGGATTAAGGAGAAATTTCCTATGCCCATTTTTTTACTGCTATGGGCATCAATTGAAAATAATGTCCAAAGCTGCTTCACAAAATTCACAAGTAAGACTTTTTTTTTTGGTAATTTCAAGAAATACCAGCATTTTTAGAAATTCCCAACAACGTGGATGTACTGACCAAACTAGTTCAAAGAAGAATTCCCCATGGTGCGCCAACTCGGTGGAATTTTAAAAATCCGCACTGTTAATTTTTGTTTTTGAACATATGGAATCTTTAATAGAATGTATGGAGAACATAGAAGACTCTTTTACTAATCAAACTGTTTGTAGTGCCGCGTCATCTATCAGAAGAATGCTCTTAGATAAAAATTTTATTTTCTCTAACTTTTTTCCATCGTGTCATGCCTCATGTAGATGTTTTTTTAACGAGCCAACAAAAAAAAACAAACAGACCATGTAAAAAATAAACAAAAAAATTGAGACTTTAAGCAGAATGTGATGTTTTCTAAGAAACTCAGTACCTGAAGTCACCAAGCTTTTCAATCCACCGAGCCCTTATCTAAAATTCGTAGAAATGACAGTAAATTGGATCATCGTATTACCGCTATAAAATCTTCGATGGGGTTTTGAACTGTGCGAAAGATCGATTTGCATTTAAAAATCATTTATCTGGGCTACTTTATTTTTTTTCTAATAAATTTGGGGAATTTTGTGATAATTTTCCCGGGAAATTTTAAATTTAACATGTTAACAGACATAGATAAAGAAGTTTTAAAAACTGAATTATCAGTAATTTATTCCAGAGCAGACTGTAGATCTATAAAAGGGCAGTACCGTTTTTAAAATTTTTAATAGAAAATAATTTATCAGGGGCATTTCAAGAAACCAAAAGAATATTAGAAATTCTTATAACAATTCCAATGACGACTGCAGAGGCTGAAAGATCATTTTTCTACTTTAAAACGAATCAAGAATTTTTACGTAAATTTAAGGGCTCAGGATCGTCTAGTGGTCTATCAATGCCATCAATTGAAAAATGATTCGTGAAATTTCAAATTTCAATGGAAGGTTTCAGAAAGTTTTCTTCCAAAAAGACAGAAGAATCAACTTAATTTATAAAAAATAAGCCTTTAGTCTTCGGAAACATTCTTTGTGAATTTACTTTATAAACTGTTTTTCCTTGCTTCTCAAATCTGTGGTTTATATTTATGTTATTTTTTTCTGGTTTGTTAAATGTATATTACTAATCGTTTGCTGCTGTGCAGAACCTCTATATTTGTAACTCACGAGCCGCCACTGTATATATACATAACACTGCAAATAGCTCGTGCTGAATGCTCATTATTATAATATTTGGTTTATAATAAATAACTTTGTCTAAAATATATTTCGTTGGTTTTTATTCGTACAAAAAGCTATGAACCTACTAACTGTAGTTTACTGGTTAAATCATATAATAATAAATTTTTAAGATAAATTTTGCCTTATTATTAAAATTTGTTTTGGTAAAAATATTTTTTGTGCATTTATTTCAAAAAAAATTGACTGTATATTTTAATTTTTTGGTTTGAGCTCTTGGAATTGGGTTAGGCAAGTATATTTATTTTTTTAACCTATCTTACCTTACTTATTTTAAAAAGTAAAGTACACCGCCTTATAAGCCAAAAAATATATAACCAAAAAATACTTGTTCACTCGTTTAAATTTACTGGATGGGTCTTATTCTTGTATATTTTTTGTTTAACAAAAGAAATAATGCAGTATTATGTAAAATGGATCCTAATAGAGCTCTCGAGAGAATCAACAAAGAAGCAAGGAATATAGATATGTACATTCTTTTGATAAAATATAAAGGGTACCTGTCTTTCTTAATATTTATTAATTAAAGGAGTAATATAGATTTCGAAAGAATAATATTAAAAAGGATATGCGAACAAAATTTAGTAAATAACAACTAATATCACAAAAATATCGGTATAACATGTTGTTGCTGTCTTAAATTAGTCGCGAATGCTTGTAGAACTAGTTTTTTGCAATTACGTTTTGACTAGAAGAAAATTGTTTAATGGTTTTACTATACAAGTTAGCTAATACATAGTTTCCTGGTCTAATGTACAGTTGAATTTAGGATAAATAAGTTTTATTGCGGACTCTATGAATAAAATTGTAGGCTTTTAGATCCCTTAAAAATAAACCGAAGAGATCTATAAGGTTAAAAAATTTATAGACTTCAAAATGCAAGTTAGATTTAAAATTTCTAACCTAATATACCGGGTGACCATTTGAAAACTACCACCTCCCTTGACTTTTTTATTTGAAGTTTCTCAAAAAAATGTTTAATATAAAAGTTAAAGTGGCAAATTTAATAAGTTCAAACATAGTTTTGGATATTATACAGGATGCATCATAAAGACGTGCAAACCATAGTTATGATTTTTTAAATAGGAAACCCTGCATTTGACTTTGATATTTCACTTGTGCCTAAAATTCTAAGCATTTTTTTATATAAAAGATATAGGCTTAAATTAACTGGTTTTTGAACTATGAAAGTTTAAAAGTTGTATTACTTGCTTTGAAACGCAATAAAAAGTTTGCAGTAGGTCATATTTGTTATCATGATAGTTTAGGGTGACATGTTTTTCTTGAAAAATCTGAATGATTTGTATGAAAAAATTGTTTATTCGACAGAAGAGAAACAAGAAATTTTTGTTATATTTATTACAAATAATTATAACTCTACTGCTACTGTTCGTGCGTATGCAGCTCGACATTCTTATGGAGCCGTTTTTACAAGACACCGTTAAAAGCATTTCTACAAAATTTAGAACAACTTTAAATCTCGACAGGAAGAAATCAGTATATCCAAGTAATAAAAATGTAGATTTAAATGTTATCCCATATTTCGTGGAAAACCCTAACCAGTCAGTTAGAACTGCTTCAAAAGACTTGCAAGCTGTGCATGGACCACAAAAATACGGGCGCGAGTCAATACGTGGGGTTTTAAAACAAAGTAAGTTTTAACCTTTTAATTAACATAAAGTTTAAAAACTCACACAAGCTCAAAAGAATCAAAGACTAATTTTTTACAATTTGATGTTGAACAGGCTAAATAGTAACAGAGACTAAATAATAACAGAGACTATATTATGGACCGATGAATCCAGTTTCTCAACAAGTGGAATGCCTAACAAACAAAACGTTTGGCATTTGGCGGTAGATAATCCAAATTACGTGCTAGAAGTGCAATTTCAAGGTTGACAGACTGTCAATGTGTGGTGTGAAGGTAACTTGACCGGTGAAGTATATTACGAATTTTTCAGGAACAAGCTTTCAGACGTGCTGAAAAATTTACCGCTAAGGCATTATCGCAGTTTAGTTTTTCAACACGATGGAGCTTTACCGCATGGTACTCGACAAGTAAAAAACTTATTAAATAAAAATTATGATGAATGGATTGGACGGAACGGCAAAATTCATTGGCTAGCTAATAGTCCGAATCTGACGCCAATGGACAACTTTTTATGAGGATATATAAAAAATTTAATTTACCAACAGGACCTAGGGAATGCTGATGTCATAGAAAATATTACTGAACATGAAATTAACGTATCGTTTCATAAATCAAACAAATTCTCGCTTCATAGAAAATTCAATAGCACATTTGGAAACTTGATACCAATGCAGAACCAGGTGGATAAGTGTGACAATTAATATGTTATCTTAAATTATTACTGTTTTATTGTTAAAATTAAAATTGAGTTTGTAACACCAGCATTTATTAAGTTAATTATTTAATTTTTAAACATCTTTATTTTGAAAACCAGCGAATTTAGGCCTATAGTATTTTATATAAAAGGCAGAAATAAAAAATCAAGTCAAATAAAGGGTGTCCTATTTAAAAAATCATAACTTTAGTTTGCCACGTCTTTATAATGCCTCCTGTATAATATCCAAAACTATGTTTAAACTTTCCAAATTTGCTCCTACAACTTTTATATTAAACATTAAAAAAAAACTTCAAATAAAAAGTAAAGGGAGGGGTTTTCGAATGGTCACCGGTACACGGATTTAAAGCCTAACGAGGTATGCTGTCTGTCTTTTCCACAAAGGCTTTAACCAATAAAATAACATTGATATAATCGCCTTAAAACTAAAACATTATCAGCTTAACAAAATAGAAACTTTTTCTAACAAAACTAAAATAGACACGAAGCTATTTTGAAGTGTTATGTATATATATATAATATATATATATATATATATATATATATATATATATATATATATATATATATATATATATATATATGTATATATATATATATATATATATATATATATATATAGATATAGATAAATATATATAAAAATATATATATATATATATATAATAATATATAAATATATATATATATATATATATATAATATATATATATAATATATATATATATATATATATATATATATATATATATATATATATATATATATATATATATATATATATATATATATATATATATATATATATAATATATATATATATATATATATATATATATATATATATATATATATATATATATATATATATATATATATATATATATATATATACAGGGTAAGTCTGTGAAGTGAGACCCCCCGTTTATTGCTTTAAATATTCAAATTGTGAAAAAATATTTTTTACAAAAATATTTTGGTTTTTCCTGCTCTATATTTTGCAAAAAACGTTATGTATACAGGGTGTATCAAAAAGTCCGTACAAAAACAAAGTTCATTTTTTAAATGACTCCCTATATTTTTGTTACATTTTTGTTTTCTGCATAAAATTCAAGATATTTTTTATTTAGCATATCATATCCCTATATTCAACTGTTTACGAGATATTTTCATTTAAATACAAATTTAGAAGGGAAAAATCCGCTCATCTTTTAATGTTGTTTAACATTTCTATGGTTTCAGCGGTTTTTTTGAGAGTTGCATAATAACCATATATGCTATAGAGATTAATAGAAATGTCATAATGACAGTTTTATTGATCTGTAAAAAAATTGTTTTAATCGTTTTTTTCTTGTTTAAGGTTTTACCTTTTTCTACTCGTCACATGATATCTAATTACTTATTAATTATTACTATAGCTGTTTTGTCACTCTACAAAAACCGCTTAAACTATAGAAACGTAAAACAACATTAAAAGATGAGCGGATTTTTCCCTTCTAAATTTGTATTTAAATGTAAATATCTCGTAAACAGTTGAATATAGGGATATGATATGCTGAATAAAAAATATCTAGAATTTTATTTAGAAAACAAAAATGTAACAAAAAATATAGGGAGTCTTTAAAAAAATTAACTTTTTCCATGTACAGGCTTTTTGATACACCCTGTATACATAACGTTGTTCGCAAAATATAGAGCAGCAAAAACCAAAATATTTTTGTAAAAAACATTTTTTTCCAATTTGAACATTTAAAGTAATAAATGGGGGTCCCACTTCAAAGACTTACCTGTATATATATATATATATATATATATATATATATATATATATATATATATATATATATATATATATATAATTTATATAATAGTAATTGGCCTAAGAAAACTTTTTTCTACTACACAGAGTTTTCGAAAAAACTTTATTCCAACAATACAGAGACATGTATGTTAAAAAATAATTTAATTATAAAAACTGAATATAACAATTTTTTTTCAATTTTTAATTCTATAACTAACGTGCAAAGTAAGTTAATTGTAAAGCAATCTTATAAAACTTTTGAAATGTCCGGTTTTTCAGATTAAAACGACTATAGTAACAATATTTTATCATTATACTATTGGTTTTTGGTTCGTGTTCACAAATATATGGTCATTAAGTAAAATAAAAACCATATAATAAATTTAAAACCTTAAATATTACCTGTTTGTTTTAGATTTGTACGTTGTTTTTCTAAGGTTACAGTGTAAGTATTTTGGCAGTCGCAAAAATACGGTTGACTACGATAAAATTTAAATAACCATGTATGAAAATTAACCTTAACATGCATTAAAGCAATAAAGGAAATGGTTAAAAAATAGGTATTTTTTGGTATTAGACTAATTTTCGTCCTTCTTTCTCCTTGTAGCATATATGTATTATCTCAGAGTGAAAAATTACATGTGCGAAAAAAGAAGAAAATACGTCAAAAAATTGTTCTTTTCCAAGGTTATACAGAGCTGGGAAAATTAAGCAACAGACCAGTCAGGTTTAGTCATATAGTCCGAGTAAATCTGTAATTTACTGTTAAATAATTTTGGAAAGTCATGAAAAGTCATGAAAAGTCATAAAATCTTTTGCATTCTCTTTAGAAACAGATTAACAACAAAGTCTCGGAAAAATGAGTGGATTCTACGAAAGTGGGGATGTTTTTTACCCCATTTTTTCACTCTTTTTACCCTCCAAGCATATAATTATTAAAAAAAGTTTCCTTTTTCATTTTTAATGGTTTATATAGGTTTTTTGAGCAACTGAATTAGAATATAATATTAGAAATTATATTTAAGGGTTTAAAAGCGTTAAATTTGCCCTTTTTACCGCCTGCACCCCTAAAACTTCCATTTTGACAAAAAAAAGTTTTTTTCTCATTTTCAATTATACATGAAGGTTTAAATTTTTTTTAGATTTTTTGTTTTACTTTTTAGTGTAAACAAATTTTCACTAACCACAACTTACCATATTTTTTAGACAATTTTATGCCTACGTGTTAAGATGGGTTTAAATTGGGGCAATTAGATCACCCGATCCCTTTGTATATCATTTTTGACTTCGAATTTAAATTTATTTATCCAATAAATTCAGGGGTTAGAGGGGTTAAAATAGGGTATTTAACGCTTCCTATTATAATTTCTGACATCATATTTAAATTCGGAGGCCCAAAAACCTATATGTATCATTAAAAATGGGGAAAAAACTTGTTTTTAGCGAATTGTATGCTTTAGGGTTGTAGAGGGTAAAAAGAGTAAATTCACCCCTTTTAATCCCCCGTATATAATTTCTAATATCGTATTCGAGTTCAGTGGTTCAAAAAATAGATTTGTACTATTAAAAATAAAGAAAAATTTTTTTTAGCGAAATGTATGTTTTAGGGGTGTAGGGGGTAAAAAAGAGTAAATTTAGTCCTTCTATATCCTCAAATGTAATTTCTAATATCATATTTAAATTCAGTGGCCCAAATACCTGTATGTACTATTAAAAATGGAAAAAACTCTTTTTTTCATAAAATGTATGTTTTACGGGTGTAGGGGGTAAAAAAGTTTAGCCCTTTTTGGACCTTTAATGTAAGTTTTAATATCATATTTAAATTCAGTGGAACAAAAAAACCTATATGAACTATTAAATATGGGAGCTAAAAAGGGTGAAAAATGGGGAAAAACACCCATTTTCGTAGAATCTAATATTTTTTTCGACACTTTGTAGTTGATCTGTTTCCAAAGAGAATGCAAAAGGTTTCATTCCGATTCTCGGCCTTTTAATATCATTTCTAGTTTGACGTGTTTTTAACAGATTTGCCCGTATTAATATGTGTTTCCGGGAATTTGAGATTCCAAATAATTTTAATTACCTTTTATTTATAACAGATGTCTTACTTCTATTTAGCACCAAACTAACCGTAGTGAGGTTTTTGACAATTACGTCTTTTAATTTTAAAGAAACTGATCTATTTGTAAATTAAAAAATTCATTTTTTTATTAACCTTGCAACAGCGTTACTATTTCCAATATTTTAAATTATTATACAAATTGACTGTAATATTTTAAAAATTGGTACTATTCTTATGCAATTAAAATCTTGTTGTTTTTTGTTTAAAAAATATTGATATTTGAAAACATTTTTGCATTAAATATTATACATTATTGCAAAAGATTATTATGGTACATTTTAGCCGTATTTAGAAAAAAAGAATAAATTAAAATGTAAACGCCCTATGATGTCCTTTTGCTTATTGCGTTAGTTGGTTTTTGAAAATTAACTCACTTTATTATAAACAAGAAAAAAGATTTACAATTTTTTATTAAAATTTTTTACTACATATATTATTGTATTTATTAATATTTTATAAAAAGACCATAAAAGATCCATTAAAAACAAATTCAGAGCTTTATATAATAGCAGTATTCACAAAGCCTATCATTTAATAAATAATATCCAGTCCATAACAATATAACAAAAAATATATCGGTTTCTAATATCTTAAATCTGAATTTAGTGGAAAAGAATACAAACAGAATATAAAACTGGAAAAAAGTCCTTTAACGAAAATTACTGAAGAGAAAACTTATGTCCAAAAACCAGATAAAAATATTTGGGAGATAAAAAAGGATTTTACGAAAATTGGATAGTTGAGCAGCGATATTCTCTAGGATTCTAATGGTTTCTTATATCGAAATCTTACAATAAATCAGCCCGATTCGGGGTATTTCTTAACCCTTATCAATTCGAAGTGTGACATCTGCCCATTGGCAGGCAATTAGGTTTACTATAGCGCGTATTTTTGAAAGTATGTGCTAAAAATCCACACTATGATTTTTCTTTTATTAAAAATTGCTGCAGGTTAAAAGAAAGTTATGCTCTGATATTTTTGTTTTAAGTTCACTAAATTACAAAAAATATGTGTCTTTATGTTTGTTGGTTTGTCTGTTTGGCTCGGTAAAGTATAGTACATTTGTTTTTGTTTTCCTTAAAGCTTTGGACTATTTTCTTAATAAAATAAAATAAAACAGAAATATATATTATTTTCCTTTTATTTATTGGCTGTTTAACGAAAATGGGTCTATAAGTTTATATTTTTAAGTAATCGTTTTATCACTAAACCTTAACAATCATAATTTTAGTATTTTTTATGTATTTTAGTTTTGGGCAACTAACCAAAAACATATTTTGTTATAAACGGACTTCATGTTTGTTTTATGTATATTCAGTTGTATGTACTACAACCATTTATTAATAGAAAAGTATGCAATACTAAGTGGTATTAGGAAATGGTTTTAAATACGGTAAAAATTTCAGAAATTGTTTAATATAGGCTTGCAGGTCACCTCCAATTTTTTAACCTAACCGATTAGATGAAAAGAACCGGTCAAAACCATTCTCATTTGATAAGACATGATCATACCAAGGAAGTTTAAAGGTTAACACGTTGAAGGACACCTGTTATATCACTGACGTGATATAAGGCATTTGCTTTATGGCTCTTAACTCGCAGCTAGCGTTAAATGCCGTCGATTTTACATGCATTGAGTGTATACTGACATTCTAGAAACCTACTTCTATATATTTAGAATGAATAGAACAAAAAGTTTTCTGGTTTCGGGTAATACTAGTTTAACGACGACCGCGGTCAGTTAAGCACGCGTTTATGCCTATTTTAAAAGGAAAATGGACAAAAAAGAGAGGCACGACCTCTAAAATTTTACGAAGAATGTGATTCTGATGAAATTTCTACAGAACATGATCCATATAGCATGGATGATGATTCGGACTTCGAAGCCAATAGTAGTGAAATAAACGAAAGTTCAAGTGATAGTGAACTCGAAAATACAAACGATCAAAGAGGTCGATGTAAGTATACCATATAATATTCTCTTTTGAAAGTTCTATTGACAGACGCTTGCAGGTAATGATAGGTAATCTGAAAACTTACTCAAATTTAATAATTCTAATAGTGTGTACTGAAATTTGATTACGTTTTACCATTTTTCTAGCATCGACTTCAAATTCCCATGATAATGATAGAAAGAGAATAAAAACAAGCCGAATCAGGTGGAGATTAGTACAGACTTAGACAGTGATCAGGAGGATATAGAAGAAGGTAAAATACCTCTTTTACCTTCCGTTATTTATAGTTTCGGTAAGACATATTTTTTTAGGTCAGACGTCTGCAGAGAGGAATTTAGTCTGGGAATCTACGATAAACCATCCGGTTGATCTTATGTTTGACAGCTCCAAAGCTGGTATTAGGCAAAATGATGACAACCTAACACCTATTCAGATATTTAAACAAATATGGACCCAAGATATTATAAAGTTACTGCTAGAAAAAACAAATCAATATGGTGAGTCTTTATGTCTTCAAAATAGACCAAAGAGAAGAAACGAGATATTTAGAAGCTTCCAACCTGTCAGTATGCAGGAATTAAAACAGTTTTTCGGTTTACGTCTAATAGGTGGGCAACTAAAATGTCGATCTGTGAGAAAGTTGTTTTCTCTAGATCCCATTTACTATCATCCAATATTTTCCGCCACCATGACTGGCAGAAGATTTGAACAAATTTTGAGATGTCTGAATTGTTCTAGTGAAGACAGAAACGAAACATAAGGAAAAGTAAGCCTCCTTTTGACAAAAATAATTAATAACAGCCAAAATATGTTTTATCCCCTGGAAGCATTATCATTGGATACATCTCTTTTATTGTTTAGAGGAAGGCTTAGATTTCGCGTGTATATGAAAGGAAGATAAGGTACAGGATAAAATTTTACGAGCTTTGCTCTAGTGATGGATATATCCTTAAGGTCGAAATGTACAAAGGAAAAACAAGTCGTGATGATGTCGGATCATCTAAAATAGATTCCTTATTTCTACGCCTAATGGAACCTTATTTAAATAAAGGACACCACTTGTATATGGACAATTTCTATAATAGCCTCACTTTATCCAACAAGCTACTGGATCAAAAGACACATCCAACTGTAACTAAAGCTAAACTACAACGTGGTGATCATATCTGTCGTCGTTCAAATGATATTTACGTCTCAATGTGGAGAGACAAACGTGAAGTTTTAACCATTACAACTGCCTACGTCCCACATATGATTGAAACTGCAAGTAGATACGGGAAAGAGATTACAAAACCACTGGAAGTGGTATAATATAATTACCATATGTCTGGAGTAGACAGATCAGATCAAATGATCAGGTATTATTCCTGCCCTAACAAGACTGTTAGATGGTATAAGAAAGTGATATTTCACTTTCTTGACATTGCTTTGTGGATTGCATTTTATATGTATAAATATAAGTTAGAAAAAAACCGTCATTTGCAAAATTCAGGAAAAGTGTGATTAGAGAACTACTGGGAATAGGAGGAAAGGTGGACGGCAGGGAATTTGTAGCGGCAGTGCCTACGAAAACCAAGAAGAGAGCATCCAGTCGAGATGACAGGAATAATCACATTCTTGAGGTGTTCCTGTTCCAGAAAACTCAAAACGAAAGGGTAAATTTTACAAGAGGTCCAGACAATGTTTAATAGAGAACAAACGAAAAGAAACAGCTTGGCAATGTAATAGCTGTGTTGGAAATCCTCCACTATGTGTCGGCACGTGCTTCGAGAACTGGCATAAATAGGCGTCGCTTAAAATTCACAGTTATGTCAAATTATTTTTAGTCTTTAGCTTTGGATTCTCCCTATAATATAAGTTTTATCGTAAAAAAGTTTTGTAGTAAAAAAGACTTTGTTGTAATACAGTTTTGGTTGTAACTGAAGTTTTGATAAATTGGGCTTATCCTTAATAAAAACCTGCGGCATTTGCCGTCAGTGACGTATTAAGCACAGTCTGGTTTTTGATGTGACATGACGTCATATGACGCATAAGTTTTTTTGATTTAAGCAAAAATAGCAACACTTATTGAGTTCTCTGATACAACTTTCGTTTCTTTAGCTTAAAAAATAACGAAGATATCAAAGTGTCTTTTTAAGGTCAAACCTGATTTTCTCGTGCCCGTTTCTGCAATACGCCCCTGACGTCATATGCCGCGGGTGTCCTTCAACGTGTTAATGGAAGCCCAATACTATGGCGTATTCCAGTCTTTCTCAAAGTGGGCGATAACGCCCCCTTGTGGGCGCTGGAGGCCTAGAGGGGGACGGTAAGGGACCCAGAAAAAATTGGGGGTGCTGATGTGATTTTGGGGGGCGATGGGTAATTTCTAACTTTAGCTACTTTATATTTTAAAATTCATTGAAATTAAAACCTTTCACTACACAACATTCCTTTATTACTTCATATTTTTATCCTATTTTATTGTATAAATATAAATTAAAAATATATTAAATATTTAATATTTTTAATATATTTACAACGCTATTTATATGTTAAGATATTTAGTAATAGGTATCAAACACTGAAAGATATTCGTGTCTTCAAGTGTCGCAGGTGAGGTTCCCACCTCCGAAGACACGTGTTAAAAATATGTATATATTGTTGCGGTCAAGCAGAGCACTTGCCGAACGCTGGATTTTTTTATGTACCTAATCTAGTAAAATTAAAGAAAAAAATAAAATTAAACCTAAAATGTTTAATTATAATTCACGTTTGGCGCAAACAAATATTGTACGATTTATTTGTGCAATCCTGTATTTTAGTCCGTCAACGTTCGTCGGTCCGTGTTTGCGGAGTGCAGATGCCCAAATTCACAGCCGCGGCTCGCGACCGTCCGGCGACTGACGTGACTAGAGGTGTGTCATTCGCGAACGATTCGTTCAAAAAGAACGAACGTTTTTGACCCACTTGCTCGATCGCTCTGCCATGAATAACGAACCTAGTTTTGATTCGTTTCGTTCATAATGTCACTAAGTCAGAATCGGACTCGAACTCGAAGTTTCGGTAATTCGGTCTTTTATGACGGCAAATCGGTCGTTTTCGTGCTACGACCTGACAAGTGGCGAGCGGTCTGTTATATTTCGATTTTGTCCACATTACCAGAGGTGTATTAGGCAAACAATTTATGCGTACTTGTATTGTCGGTTCGAATCAGTTTTGGCTATATACCTATTTGGCAATTAAAAGAACTTTTTTTCTTTGTTTTTACTATTCTTTTGAACAAAGACTTAATTTGTAGGTTTTATTGATTATAGTTTTTAAAAGTTTTATTCCAAATATATTTTTCAAAATAATAATTATACCAAAATGAAATAAATGCAAATAATTTCTTTATTTAAAAAAACTATCAATTTTTTTTGGAATTCAAAACCGACCGAGTCCGACCGGCATTATAATAAAGTGAATCGGTTGCGATCGAATCTTTTCAAGTGAATGAATCAAATGAATTGATTCAGTAAAAAGATTCGAACTTTCCACCTCTAGACGTGACGTTTCGCCGCATGCACGCATCGCACTCGCTCGCCCTCCCGCCACTCCGCCCGCTACCCCAATACTCTTAATATTGTAAAGTTGAATTATAATTGCTCAATGTTGATAATTTTAAATAAAAGATACTCATTGTAAAGTTGCATTAATAGTGCTCTCTCTGGTAAGAAAAGTGTCGTTTAGAATAAAGGTTTAATTAAATTCCAGGCGAGACTAATATGTTATTAAGATTTTTAAGGTGACAAAAAAAATGGGGGGCGCTACATAATAACTGATTTTCAAAGTGGGCGTTAGACAAAATAAGTTTGGGAACCTCTGGCGTATTCGATCAAAAAGTGTCCGGCCACTGTAAGAATATCTGTCATGAGAAGCCCCCTAGATCCAGCGCAGTAGCAAAATTCCCCAAAATATTGTAATAAGATGCCTACCTACACACAGTTTGTAGGTAGGCAACACATTATCTTTTGACAGAGCCGGAGTCCCGTTTTCATGTGCGACGGTGCGGTGTTTATGAAACTATACCCGCGGTGTGCCGTTGTCTCAATAACCCTTTCAAGCAATTGTTTTGCCTTGTGTGATTTTATTTTGTCGTTGCAGAAGTTTTTAAACTGATAAAAACCTTTATATTTTAGTGATTATTGGTTTATTTAATTGTTACAATAATTTTGTGTTTATTGTTTGTTACTTACAATATCGTTACAAAATGCCTGAAAGGTATAGGGTTTTGTCTTGCAAATCCAAGGGTAACATACCCGGAATACCCCTCATTAGGAAAACAAGCGCAGGTCAATTCAAATATTACTTTTACAAGACCATAAACTAATCTTAAATTGGAGCTCCAAAAATCTTGTTCAGTTTAATGCTCTAAGACCCAGTCATGTTCGGTGTCGCGAAAAGAAGTTAATTAATCATTTTGACGTTACTTTTGAGAACAACCTTAAGTGACACAAACACATTACATCCATAGTCTCAGCTGCTTTAAAAAAGCTTGGATTCCTCTTTTGACCCAGTAAGTATTTCTAGTGTCTAATCTGTACACTCTGTATGTATTCTAATCAGACCATTTAAGAATATTGTTCTCATGTCTGGGCAATGGTATTTCCTACAACTCTTATCATTCTTAATTCTATTCAAATAAGATCTGTTCATCTCATTATTGATCCCACGTTTACAGAAAAGCTTACTAGGCATATGTTACATTTTCATAGGTATTTTCACGACTTCTGCTCCGAGGAGTTGGCAAGTATAATTCCTCTGACAGCTTT
>JAHBCN010007029.1:0-45587 GCA_019359885.1 Listronotus oregonensis
GGGACTTGGTTTTTTTTAAAAGGGAAAAAGAACCAAGAAAGGGAATTTTTTAAAAAAGGTGTATAAACCAATGTTTATTTAAATTTCCCATTTGGAAAAAAATTAAAAACCCATTTAAAAAAACTGTATCCCCCCGGGGAAAAAATTTTTAATAAAAAAAATTTCCACAAAATAGAAATTAATGTTTGTATTAAATTAAATCATTAGTTGGCCCAAAATTTTATTTAAAATAAAGAATTATTTTTGGTGCAAAGGGCAGTTGTTGAAAATATAGGCAAAAATGTTTATAAGTAACTTGGGTTTTGGCCCTTTGGCCGTTTTGGGGGTTTAAAAATTTTTTTTTTGGGTTGAAATTTTTTGGGTTAAAAATTTTTGGGTTTTCCAAAAAAAAACCTATTTTTAAATTTTGGGGTTTTTTGGGTTGGGGGTTTATTTTGTGAAAAAAATTTTAAATGAAAAGTTGTTAAAAAAATTTTTTCCTAACAAAAAAATTAGAGGGGAATTTTTTTTAAACCCAAAAGGGGAAAACTTTTACCCCAATTTTTTTTCCCTTTAAAAATTTTTCCCAATTTTAAAAAAAGGGTTCCTTCTTATAAAAGGTAAAATTTTTTAAGGAAAAAATTTTAACCGTAAAGTTTAAATGAAAAAAAATTTTTTTTTGGAAATAAAATTAAGAAAATTAAAATCTTAATCCCCCCTTTTAAATTTTAAATTAATTTCCACTTTTTTGGAATTTCTTGGATTTTAAAAAAAAAATTTACATTTTACTTTTATTTCATTTAATTAATTTGGGAACATTCTTTTAAAAAATCAAAATTTTAATTCGGGAAAACCGGGAAATTTTTTATAAAAGGCTTTTAAAATTCCCTTTGAAAGAAAATACAAAAAATTCCTCTTTCTTTTTTGTATTTTTTAAAAAAAATTGATTTTTTTTTTTTTAAAATTTTACATTTTTCAACTTTTAAAAAATTTTTGACCATAATTTTAAATCTAAAAAAAAACGGGAATTCCCCTGGCCAAGGAAACCAAAATTTTTTAAAGGGGGTTAAAATTCCCTTCTTAATTTTGGGTTATTGGTAAAAGTTTTCCCCTAAAAGGGGTTTTAAAAACGGGTTTTTTAAAATAAAAAAAAAATTAGGTTAAAATTTAAAAAAAACCAAAATATTTGTTTTTTAAACCCAAAAAATTTGAGTTTTTTGGGGGTCCCAAGAAACTTTTTCTCAATGTTTTTGGAAATTTTTTAAAAAATCGGTTTTTATTTTTTAAAATTATTTTGGAAAAAATTTTTAAAAATAAAAAAACACCCCCTTTTAAAAAGGGGGAACTTTTTATATTAATGGGTTTTGAAAAAAAATAAATTTACAAGAAATTTTTTTTTTCTTTTTAGTTTTTTTTTTAAATACCAACTTTTTTAAAAAAAATAAAAAAAAATAAATTTTATTTAAAAAATTTAATAGGGCCTTTTTAAAGTTGCCAAAATTTGGGAATCCCCCTTCCTTTTACTTTTCCATTGAAACCCCAAACCCTCCCCGGGCCCAACCCTTAAAATTCCCCGCTGCCCTAAAAAACCCCCTGGAAAATTTTTGTTTAAACAGATTTTTCCCAAACCCCTTTTTAAATTTTTTTATTAAAGCCCTTTGGGTTTTTGGGTTCAAAAAAAAAGAATTATTTTTTTTTTATTTTTTTTAATTTTTAAAAAGGAACATTAAAAATTAAATTTTAAGGGGGAAAAAATACTTACTTGGACCAAAAAATTTTTTAAAATTTTTTGAAAAATTTTTAAATACCAAAACCCTTTTTTGTTAATTTTTTTTAATTATTTTTTTAAAAATTTGTAAATTCCCTTTTTTTGAATTCAAAAAGGCATATTTTTAACATTTTTTGAAACCTTTTTGGTTTTTAAGGATATTTGGATTTTTAAAATTTTTAAAATTTTAAACCAAAAATAAAAACTAAATTTTTCATAAAAAAAAATTGAATTTTTTAAAAAATTAGGCCAAAATCAATTTTGAAAAATATAACCAAAAAAAAGTGTTTATTTTTTAAAAAAATTTTTTAAGCTTTTTTAAAACCTTTTATAGGGTTTGGGAAAAAATTTTTAAATAAAACCTTTTTTTAAAATTCAAAAAAAAAAATTTACTAATTTGGGGGAATTGCTTCCCAAATAAAAGGGTTTTTGGGGAAATCCAAGAAATTTTTAATTGGCCTTCCTTTTTGCAACCTTTTTTTTTTTGAAAAGGGATAAAACCCTTCAAAGGGCTTTTTTTTTCCCTTTTTTTTTATTGAAAAAAAAGGAAAAACAAAAAAATGTTAAAATTTTAAAAAAAAAAAGGGCAACAAAATTTTTAAAAAAAAAGGCCTTTTTTAAATTAGAAAATTTTAAAAATTATTTTTAAAAAAAAGGGTTTTTAAAAATTGAAAATTTAACCCTTTTTTCAGGGTTTTTTTAAAAGGGAAAATTTTTAAAATTAAAAAAACCCCCTTTAAAAAAAAAATAGACCTACCTGGTTCATTCATTTCCGTTGCTACCTCATTCCAAAATTCCCTTGTGCAAAATCCCTTATGGTACTTTTTTCCCCTTGGGTCCCAAAGATATTTCCGTTCTTGCACAAGCGTTAATTTTCTCGCAATCCATGTTGCGTGGGTTCGCCCCAAAACCCGCAAAAAAAATTTCCCACCGGAATGGGTTTAAACCCCACTTCGAATGATTACGCGGGAAAAACGGGCGAAGGGAAAACGGGCCTACCCGGCCCTTTGCCCCCAGACCGACTAACGAGCATGTTGGGATCGTTCGTTTTGGCCTGCAAACTCGGAGGGTTCATGAATCGCAATTTTCCCCTTTGGGGTTCCCAGTGTACGAGAGGTTTGGTCAAACCCAGGGGTTCCCATTATGGTAATTACCCTTTTTAAGTATTTAAGATTTTGTGAGTAATGTAAAAGAAAATTTTAAAACAATGGCCCCTTTGGGTAATTCTTTATTGGAAATAAAATGTGAGATAACGGACACTTTTTAAATCAATAAATATTTTTATTTTTTTTTGATAAACACAGAGTTAAAAAAACAAAACTATTTTCTTAGAAATTTGGTTTTTTCCATAGGGCTTTTTTTTACTTAGGGGGCCCACCGCCGATTTTTTTAAAAATTTATTATACGGGTTTTTTGGGGCTTTGATCCGAACCTAAGGGTCAAAGACTCCTTTTTTTAAGTTATAAGGCTCCACTTGGATTTTCTTCAAAATGATAAACTTTCCCCCTTTTTTAAAACTGGTTACAGCCAAATTGCTTTTTTAAATTAAAAAAACCTTTTTATTTTAGGATAACTTTTTTTTTCCCATTTTTAAAAATTTTTTTTAAAAAATTTAAGTCTTTTTCCCAATTTTTATTTTTATTTTAAAATAAAAAAAGGAAAATTTTTTCTGGATTTTTTAGGGGATTAAATTTAAGTTTTTTTTAATTTAACCAAGGAAATAAAAGGGTTTTGTTCAAGAAAAAATTTTCCCGTACTTTTTCAAAAAAACAAATTTTTTTTCGAGTTATTCGCTTATTTTTTAAAAACAAAGTTTTTTTGAAAAAAAAAAAACGAAATTTTTTTCGGTTTTTTTTTTTAAACGAAATAACTCTAAAAAATTAATGCATTTTTACCCCAAAAAAAAAAACCCTTTGGGTTAAAAGGGGGGCCAAATTTTGGGGTGGCCTTAAAAAAAACACTAAAAAAGAAAAAATTTTTTTTTTTTTATTTTGCAATTTTTTTAACCAATACCGGACCGAAAAGGCACGGGTTTTTTTGGCAAAAATGGGGTTAGCTTTTTGGTTTTTTTTCAAATGCTAAATTTGAAAGATTCAAAGTCAAATGGGGGGGGAAAAGTTTGCTTTTTTAAAGGGAAAAACTTATGGGATTTTTTTTAAAGTATATAATTAGACCTTTCTTTTAAAAAAAAAAAAAAATTTTCAGCCCTAAAAATTGGGGGGTTATGATAAAAATAGGCGGTCCTATTTTTTCTACGAAAAGATCATTAAAAAAAACCCCCAAATTTCCCCTTTTAAATTTAAAAATTAATCTGTATCCTTCTGCGATTCTTTTTATATATGTATTATTAAAATTTTCCTAGAAGTTTAATCAAATTAAAATGCTTAATTTTGGAAAAATTGGAGCTTAAAGTGGAAAAAATTTCTTAAAAAAAAGGCCATTTTCTTCAAAATAATTTCCAACAATACTGGAGATAAAAAATGCTGGAGACCAAATTGTAGTTTTTTTAATAACAAAGACTTTTCATTACATAATTTTTCTGTACAATAAATTTTTGGGCCAGATATGGCCTTTAAAGCCTCAACGAGAGACACCACCTTATTCTAGCCCTTTAAACTTATCCCTTTTTTAAAACTAAAGGTTTTAAAAATTTAAAAAATACCCTTTTGTATTTTTAAAACCCCCACAAATTTATTTTTGAAAAAACTTTCCTATCATTAAAACAAAAGGGCTATGTGGTAAAAACCAATAAATTTTTTTGAAAAATTTTAAATAACAGGAAATAATACAACCGGTATACTTTATACTTTTCCCGGTAAAATTTTTTTTTTGAATTTTTTTTTTTTTTATATTTATATCTATTATATTGGTTTATAAAATTGCAATGTTGTAAGGGGTGGTTTTAAGGATTGAAAATTTGCAAAAAAAAAAAAATTTGGGAAAATTTTTAATTTTCAGGCAGTAATTTTTTTTATTTAATAAATTTTAAAAAAATTTATTTTTTTTGGGAAAAAAATTCTTTTTTTTTAAAAAATAAAAAAGGGGTTGATTTATAAGGGTAAAAAAAGTTGCAAAATGGGTTATTACATTTTTTTAAAGCAAAAACATTCAAAAATTTAAAATTCTATGAAAAATTTAAATTTTTTTTTAGGGAAAATTTTTTTTTTTAATGTAAGCTCTAAAAAGGGTTGTTTTTTAAGGGGTTAAAATTATTTTAAAATTTTTTTCCCAAACATAAAACAATCAAAAGTTAACTAATCCAAGCCAACTTTTACCCATCTTAAGGTTTAATATGTTATTCTATAAGTTTTGACAATTGGGGTTTTTTCCCAAAAACCCAAAAGCGCACATCACCCGGGAATAAAATTTAAAGTAGAGGGTTAAAGCTCCAAATTTCCCAAAATTTTTTATGCAAACCCATCGGGAAAAAAAATTCCCGGGGTTTTGCCTTTTTTTAGCTTCAATTTCCCGGGATTTTAAATTTTGTATAATCAAATTTTTTGGATTTGTCAAAAAATTTTTTTGTAAACCCATGGGGGGGTGGTTTTTTAAAAGGTTAAGTTATTGGTTAAATATTTATCCCGCAAACGGTTAAAATATTTTTTCTATAATAAAACCGTTATTAAAAAATTTTTAAAAAATAAAAAAAAAATTTTTTTTTAAAATTTTTCTTTTTAAAAGGGGGTGATTTTTAAGGGTTAAAACGTTACAAACATAATGTTGGGAAAATTACTCACAACATAAAAATATATTCATTCAAAATTTTTAGTTTGATTGTAATTTACAAATAAGGTCTATTTCCAGGGTTTTTTAAATTTTTTTTAGCATAAGGGGGGGTTTTTTACCCCCTTAAAAAAAAAAGCACCCTTAACATATAAAAAGTCAAAAGGGGAAAAGAAATTTAATTTCCCAAATTTTTCCAAAAAAAATTGAAACTGAAAAAAAAATTCGGAAGGTCAAACATTTTTTTTCTCCCCAAATCCACTGTACTATTAGCACAACTAAAAGAAAAAATTTTTTAATTTTAAATTGTTTATACCAGCATTAAATGTAAAAAAAATAAGAAAAAAAAACGTCTTTAAGAGAAAAGGGAAAAAAACCCTTAAAAAAAAAACCATATGAACTCTTAACTTACTCCAAGATTTTTTTATTTACACTTCAAGCATATACCTACTAGGGAGCCTTCCTTTTGACAGTAAAAAAAAGGGTAAATGAAAAAAAGGGTTTAGATGTATACAGGGCCGGTTTAAATTCTTGCCCCTATAGGCTAATATTTTTTTGCCGCCCTAACATGTCAATTTTTTTGGATATCGGAACGAAAAATTTTGCATTAAAAAATTAAAAAAACTTCACAAGAAATTTCCCTATAAAAATTTAATAAAAAAAATTTAAAAAAAGTTAATCATACAAAAAATTTAAAAAACAATTCTTTAAAAAAAAAACATTTTATAATATAAAAAAAAATATAAATTTTAATTTAAAAACCAAAAAATTTTTTTGAACTATTGTTTTAATTAGGCAAAACCCTATCTAACATTTTTTTTTTGAACCTTTTTTTCCAAAAATTTAATAAAAATAATTAAAATTTACAATTACTTTTTTTAAAAAATTAATCAAAAATTTTGCCCCCCATAATTTTTTTGCCCCCTGGGCTTCAGCCTACTCAGCCTTTGCGAAAAACCCAACCCCTGAATGTTAACCTTTCTCTTTCCCTCTAAAGTTGGCAAAAAATTTTCCTAAGTTTTGATTTTTAAACACAAACTAAATAATTGCTAAATTTTTTACAAAATTTTAAAAGGAAAAACGTTTTTTAATTGTTTTGCAAGTTGTACAATCCCCAAAGTCCCCTAGAAAAAATTTCCCCCTTGACTTTTTAAAAGAAAACATTTTTGAAAGTGTTAATTTTTAAAAGTAAGACCTAAGAGAACTAAAAATAAATTTATCCTAAAAAAAAATTTAATTAGTTTATCAAAAACCCGGGACTTTTGGGGGTTAGGCCCAAAGTGGGCGTTATAACTTTTAAGAACTGGATTTTTCGACCAAATTTGAATTTAGATTTTAATCAGCGCCCAAAAAACCCTTTACGAATTTTAATAGAATGGGCGGTGGGTCCGATAGGTAAATAGTTCCCCTCTAAAAATTTATGTTGCTCAAACCTGGCGGTTTTTTAACATTTTAGCTAAATGAAGAGTTTGAAAATTTTATCTATGACTATAAATACATGTATTAAGAAAAAAAAAAAATGTAAGCCTTCCCCAATTTCGTGTTTAGATCTAGGCTGCGTAAAACTGGACCCTTCCCCATGTTCTTTCTTTGTTTATTCTTATTAAGTAAAAAGGGAGGCCCCCGGGCCCCCCTCCCTTTATGAAAGACGGCCCCCAAAGAAAAAGAAGAAGAAGTGAAAAGGGAAGATTTCTGAGTAAAAAAAGGGTTTTTGTCCAAAAATTTTTTTTTATTCTTAATTTTAATATAAAAACCATTTTTTAAAAAAATTTTTTTTTTAAAAAAAAAAAAATTTGTTAAAACCTTTTGTCAAGTTAAAATTAAAAATGCAAAAGAAAATATTTTTTGAAAGAAAAAGAAATAAAATAAAAAAAATTTTTTTACCTAGGGGCAAATAAAGAAAATTTTTAAAAACAGTCAAAAAAAACAAAAAGGGGTTTTTTATAATGGTTAAAAAGTTTTTTAACCTTTAAAACTTTTTTTAATAAAAAAACAAAAATTAATCAATTTTTTAACTTTTTTAAATTTTTTTAAAAAGGCCTATTTGAATTTTAAAATTTTACTTTTTAAAAATGGGTAAAGTTGTTTGGCCAAACTTTCAAAGGGCTCCTTTTTTTCCTTTTGACCCCAATTGAATTTAAACCTTACCCCTTTTTAATTGCTACCAAAATGGGTTAATAATTTTTAAATAAAAAAGGGACCAAAAATGGTTTTCCCCCTTAAAAAAAACCAAAATAAAAGGGGAAATTTTCCCAGTTTGGGGTTTTGGGGAACAAAATTTAAAAAAACCACAATTTTTATCCACTTTAATTTTTAAGGTCCAAAAACATTAGATAAAAAAATTTAAAAAAATTTTTTTTTTAAATTACAAAAAAAGAAAATTTTTTAAAAACCATTTTCCGGGATTTTTATTTAAAATTTTTTAAATGTTTTTGGGTTTTAATTTTTCTTTTATTTGGGTAAATATATAAGAAAAAAATTTAAAAATTTTTTTAAAAACAAAAACATTTTTGGCTATTAAATTTTTAAAAGAAAAAATTGAAAATAAAATTTTTTACCCCCCGTTTTAAAAACAAACCTGGTTTGGAAATAAAAAACCTTTTTTTCTTTTTAAAACCCTTAATTTTGTTATGAAACTTTTAATTTAAAAATAATAAAAACCCATTTTTTCCCCTTTTTTTTCTTCAAATTTTTTAAAAAAATTCCCCTATTTTAAATTGAATTTTTTAAAAATTTTTTAAATTTTGGGAAATAGGTAAAAGTTTTTTTAAAAACTAAAGGAACATCCCTTTAAATTTTAATTTTTTAAATTTTACCCCTTTTAATTTTAAATTTATTTTCCTGAGGGGCCCCTTTTTCAGGTGCTTATTACCCAAAACCTGACTGTGGGATAATTTTGGCTTTTCAAAAAAAGGGTTAAAATTAACAAATGTTATGTTATAAGGAAAAAACAAGGTAATGTAAAAGTAAAAAAAAAATTTTTTAAATTATACAAATTTATTTCAATAGGTACCTTTTCTTTCTTATGGCTTTTATTTACAGGAATTTGTAATAAAATTAATATTAAAGTTTTTTACAATTTTATTACATCTAGTTTAACTAAAACTAATACTTAAGGTATATAAACAAAAAAAAAAAAACCCTTTTTAAATATTTTAATTTACATCTGATCTTATATCCATTAAGGAAAAGATAGTTTCCCGCATGTATTACCCGTTTCCAATTAGTTACAGGGCGGGGTCAACCATAAAATAAAAACATATTTTTAATTATAGTTTATTTTGTCAGTGATTATAAACATTTAAAACACAGTTGGAAATTTTTCTTTATAGTTATAAAAAAATTTTTTTTTCCAAAAATGAATCAATAATTACTCCCAATTTTCATAAAACGTGCATATGCGGGTTTTTTAAAAAAAATACAACTTTGATCTGCCATGGTTTCCTTGCTGCATCCTGATATTAAAACATTTTCCCAAGAATGTAAAAAATTAAACTTATTCTGTAAGCGAGAAAAAAAAAACATTGTTTATTGTTTTTTTCCAAATTAATGCTTTGGACTTCCCTTCATTAGATGATTGATTCACCCTGTAGGGTAATTGACTTTATACCTTTATTAAAAGTTTCAACTAATTAAATTTTTTTACACCATTCATTTGTTAAAATTTTGGTGAATATACTATTAACCTCCTTTCTCCAACACCATGGTACCCTCTTGTATTATTAAGCTTTTATTTGGTTTAAAAAAACTTTTTATGGTTCCCAGTATATCAGTATGGTAAAAGTATCTTAAAAAAAATTTTTTCCCTACCCCCCCCAAAAAAAAAATTTGGGGTTTTTTTATTTTATATCTACAGTCGAAAAAATTTCCCTCTTTAAGCCGGGAAAAAGTTTTTCAGGGCGTTTTCCCAAATTTTCCCGAGGGGTTTTTTTTTTCCGTTTCTTTTTCGAAAAAGTTTTTTTCAAAAAAAAAAATTTTTTTTTTAAAAAAAAAACAAAAAACCTTTTTCTCTTCTTCCATTAAATAATATTTTAGTTGTTGGTTTTTTCCCGGAAATTCCGGACGGCATGGGACTCCGGCCTTTAAACTCTTGTTTTTAATTTTATTTTGGTTTTTTATTTTCAAATACAAATTTTTTAAAATTAAGAAAATTTTTTAAAAAACCAAAAATTTTTTAAAACATCAGCTTTGTCTCTATTTATCCTATTTTATTTTTTAAATTTAAAAAAAAAAAATTTTAGTGAATAAAAAATTTTAGAAAAGACTTTAAAAAAAATTTTTTTTGACAAAAAACAAATTATTATTAATTGCTTTGTTATAGAAGAACAAAATAGAAACATGGATATAAACTAATGGGCCCAAGAAAAATTTAAAGAGATTTAGACCCCAACCTCAAACAAATTTGGGACAAGCTGATTTTCTCAGGATTTTTTCTATATACCAGGGGTTTTCCCCTATAGAAAAGACCCCCATGAATCCCTTGTTGGGAACTGGCCCCATTCTGGGGTCAAAAACAAAATATTTAATTTTTTTTTAAAATTAAATTCAAATAACTTTTAAAAGCGATATAAAAATATATAAAGACCAAAATTATCTGGAAGGCAAAATGCTACAAATTCGTTTATTTAATTTTTAAAATCCGAAAAAAACCCAAAAAAGTTATGATTATATAAGAAAAGGTTTCCCAATAAAGATACTAAAAAGCAGTTTTTTTTAGGATAAAAACGTACGAAAATACAATTAAAAGGGTCTGCCTGGGCCACAATATATCCCAAAAAATAGTAATTCCACATGATGAGTCATTCATATGCTGTAACAAAAAATTTTAAAAAAAAAAAAAGGAAAAAGTAAAGCTTTAGCATCCTATTTAAACCAATACTTTGGTTACAGTACTAAAAATTTAAAAATATAATTATTTTGTTTATTAAAACCCAAAAAGGGCTAATTTTCTCTTTGCAGATGTATTGTTGAAAAGAAATGCTGCCCTATTTTCCTTTCAACTGCTCTTTTTACCATATGCCGGGTCTCTTCACTTTTACCTACAAAATCTTTTAAAGTTGTAAAAAATTTTTAATAAAGTAATGACCATTCACGAACACACAAAAAGACTTTTCGGAAGGAGCATATCTAAAAGGCGTACCACCAGCTGTGGGGTGGTACATGGTCGGACATGATAATTGAGCAGGAGCTCTTTCCCTATTAAAACCGGCGGTGGTTAACAAGGGCAAAGGACTTACAGATAATGCAAAATGAATAATCTTCTATGCCAAAAGGGTTCAGTGATCAGTGATTTTTTGGAAAAGTTTTCTGATGTTACGAAAACCCTTTTTCTGAATAAAAAAAAAGGGAACTCAGTGATTTAAAATTGAAAAGGATTAAAAGTGACATCAAAAAAATTGTAGATTTTTTTCTCTGATCATTCTCCATTTGATGTGGACAAAAAACAGTTAATTTCCTTTTTTTCCAGTCTTCTTGTCAAAACAAAGTAAACCCGTCGGAAAAGTTTTCCTTTTTTAAAACTTAAAAAAATACCGAGTTTTATCAAAAACACCATAAAAAAATGTTGAATTGGAAACAAGAAAATCTACAGTTAACCAACAATTTATTTAGTAAAATAGTTTGGTACCCAAAAACCCAATTTTCAATTTTGATGAAATATCTATAAGAAAAATACAAAATCCTTGTTTTAGAATATTTTAAAAAAAATTAGCCCCTTCTAGTGTCATTCCAGAAGGTAAAAATATTTTTGTTACAGGGGGAGGTTTTTTACTAAGAAAAGTTATGTGGCATGCCTTGGCTCAGTTTAAAGATATCATATTACAATATGTAAAGAATGTACAATATCATTTTAAAAACGTTTTTCTGCCCTTTTTTAAGGGGGAAACGCAAAAGGGAAACTTCTTCTAAAAAATTTGTAGAGCACCTTTGAAGACTTAAATTTTCCCTTGGTTAAGAAAAAAAATTTAAATTTTAAAAAACCCCAAAGTTAATTAAGTCAAAAAAATTTTTTTAATCATTGTCTTCAAAAAAAGAAAAAATTTAATTAATAGGTTTTTTAACTAAAAATTTTAGTCAATGCTGGTATTTTAGTTTTCAAGCCGACAGCTTACAGATTATCTTTTGCGAACACGGGCCCCAGCCGATAGCGCGGACGAAAAAATCGGTTGTCACTTTAAATGGGGGTCAAGTTTAAAAGATTTTGGGCTGCCATTGAAATGTAGTACAGACAATGTTTATATGCACAGACCGGGTGCAAACCCAGGAAAATCAAATAGGACAAAAATATATACGAAAAAAAAACATACGTTAAATAAAATCAGTCGTTTCCAATATTTTGGTCCTTAAAACCCCTTGGCCGGTTGTTTTTTGAAAGAAAAAAAACCCCCAATTTTAAAATTTTAAAAGGGAAACACAGGTTTGTTTTTTCAAAGGAAAAAATTTATATTTTTTGGAAAGGGTTGCAAAGAAAAAAAAAACGGGGAGGTTATAAAAACCCCCCACATCTCTTTAATTTTAACAGAAAAAAAAAAGCCAAAAGGGTTCATAGGGGAAAAAACAATAAACCCCAAAAAAAGGTAATTTTAAAGGCCTGAATTTTGGGAATTTTTTTGCCAAAAAAAGAAAACTGGAAAAAAAAGTCCTTGGGGGGAACCCCGGCCAAACCAAAATAAATTTTTTTAAAAGGGTTCCCAAAGGAAAACTTTTTTTGGGGAGAAAAAAAGGGAAAAAAAAAAAACGGAAAAGCGGTTTGGGGGGCAAAGGGGGGAAAAGGGGAATTCCTTCCAAATACTTTTCCAAAAATTCCAAATGGATGAAAAACCAAAACAAAAAGGCCCAAAAAGGGGAATTTTGGAAAAAAATTCCGGGAAAAAAAAAGAAAAATATTGGAAACCCTAATTTAAGAAAAAAATTTTTTTGGAAAAAGCTTTCCATAAAGGCCCTTTTTCCAAAAAAAAAACCAGAAGGAAAAACCCAAAATTTTTAGACAAAGAAAAGAAAAATACTTCGCTTTTTTAAAAAGTTTAGGGTTTTCCCCCTTTTTTTAAAAAAGGGCATATAACCAAAAAAGAGGAAAAAACCCACAAAGGTTTAAGGTTCAAAAAATTTTGGGACCCAAGTTAAAGAAAAATTTTGGCCCCCCAAAAAGGGAAGAAAAAAAAGGTTTTTTACCAAAAAATCCTGGGCGAAATTTTTTAAAAAGCTTTGAATCACCAAAAAAGAAAAGGCATTTTTTGGGGCCCAAAAACCCACGGGAAAAATTTTACAAACCCCCAAAGCCAAGGTTTTGGGGTTATAAAAGGATTGAAAAAAGGGAACAAGGAACTAAGGGGGAATTAAAATTTTTAAAAAAAGGGGGGAAAAAATTTGGCACAAAAAAAACCCGGGGAGGCTAGGCCTTGGGCCCCAAAAACCCAATTTGAAGATATTTTTTGGGGGAAAAGAAAAAAAAAAATAAAATTTTTTCCTGTTTGCTAAAAAAATTTTTTTGGGGAAAGGAAAAAAAACCGCATTTTTTTAATTTTCCAAAAAAAAGTTAAAAAAATGTATGGAAAAAAGGGGAAAAGTTAAAAGTTATTCGGGTTTTTGAAAATTTTTTTAATTGGGGTTTGGGTTTTTAAATTAAAAAAAATTACGTTTTTATTGGATTGGTTGAAAATTTTTTAACTTTTTTTGGGGGTTAAATAATTAATTTTAAAAAATTAATTAAAATTTTTTGGGTTTGGGGCGTAAAAATTTTTCAAATATTTTGGAAAAAAATTTTTTTTTTAAAAATTTTTTTTTTCCCCTAAAATTTTTGGTTTTTTAAAATTTATAAAAAAATTAATAATAAATTAAAAATTTTATTATTTAATATTAAATAATATATTTTTTAAAATATTTAAAATTTTTTTTTTTAATTTTTTATTTTTTTAATATAATTTAAAATTTATTTAAAAAATCATTTTTTAATAAATTTTAAATTTTATATTTGTTTTTTCCAATTTTGTTTGGGGGCCCTTTTTTTATTTTCCCCCCTTTTTTTTTTTTTTTTGGGGGGGGAAAAAAAAAAAAAATTTTTTTTTTTTTTTTAAAAAAAAAAAAAAAAAATTTTTTTCCCAAAAATTTGGGGTTTTTTTCCCCTTCCCCTTTTTTTTTTTAAAATTTTAAAAAATTTTTTAAAAGGTTAAAGTTGAAATTTTTTCCCTTTTTTAAAAAAAAAAAAAAAAAAATTTTTTAAAAAAAAAAAAAAAAAAAAAATTTTTTTTTTAAAAAATTTTTAAAAAAAAAAATTCCCAAAAAAAAAAAATTTTAAAAAAAAAAATTTTTTTTAAAAAATGGGAAAAAAAAGTTTTTAAAAAAATTTTTTTTTTTTTTAAAAAATTTTTTTTTTTTTTTAAAGGGGGGAAAAAAAATTTTTTTTTTTTTAAAAAAAAATTGGGAAAAAAAAAAAAAAATTTAAAAAAATTTTGGGGAAAAAAAAAAAAATTTAAAAATTTTTAAAAAAAATTTTGGGGGGAAAAAAAAAAAAAAAATTTTTTAAAAAATTTTTTTAAAAAAAAATTTTTTTTTTAAAAAATTTTTTTTTTTAAATTTCCCCTTTTTTTTTTTTCCCCCCGGGTTTTTTTTTTGGGGGGTTTAAAAAAAGGTTTTAAAAAACCCCCCCCCAAAAGGGAAAAAAAAACCCCCCTTTTTTGGAAAAAAAATTTTTTTTTTAAAAAAAAAGGGGAAATTTAAAAAAAAAATAAAAAAATTTAAAAAAAAAATTTTAAAAAAAAAATTTTTTAAAAAAAAAAATTTTAGTTTTAAAAAAAAAATTTTTTTTTAAAATTTTTTTTCTTTTGGGGTTTTTTTTAAAAAAAAAAACCCCCAATTTAAAAAAAAAATTTTTAACAGGAAAAAAAAAAAAAATTTTAAAAAAAAAAAAAAAATTTTAAAAAAAAAAACCCAAAAAAAAAAAGAAAAAAAAAAATTAATTTTTTTTTTTTTTTTATTCCAAAAAAATTTTTTAAAATTTTTTTTTTAAATTAACCCTTTTTTTTTTAAAAAAAAAAAAAAATTTTTAAAAAAAAAAAATAAAAAAAAAAAAAAAAATTTTTAAAAAAAAAAAAAAAATTTAAAAATTAAAAAAAAACCCCAAAAAAATTTTTTTAAAAAAATTTTTTAAAAAACCGGGGGAAAAAAACTTTTCATTGGGGGCCCCCCCTTTTTCCCAAAAAAAATTTTTTAAAAAAAATTTTAAAAATTTTTTAAAAAAAAAAAAAGGGGGGGGAAAAAAATTAAAAAATATTTTTTTTCCCCTTTTTTTTATTTTTTTAAGGGAAAGGGGGAAAAAAAAAATTTTTTTTTTAAAAAAAAAATTTTTTAAATTTTTTTTAAAATTTTTTTTTTTGGGCATTTTTCCCAATTTTTGGGTTTAAAAAAACCCCCAAAAAAAAAAACCCCGGGGGGGGGGGGGGCCCCCCCCCTTTAAAAAAAATTTTTAAAAAAAAGGGGGGGGAAAATTAAATTTTAAAAATTTTTTTTTTTTGGGTTTTAAAAATTTTTTAAAAAAAAAAAAAAATTTTTCCCCCCCCAAAAAAATTTTTTAAAAAAAATTTTAAAAAAAAAAAAAAATTAAGGGGGAAAAAAATTTTTGGGTTTTTTTAAAAAAAGGGGGCGGCTTTTTTTTTTAAAAGGGGGGAAAAAAATTTTTTTTAAAAAAAAATTTAAAAAAAAAACTTTAAAAAAAAAAACCCTTTTAAAAAATTTTTAAAAAAAAAATTTAAAAAAAAGGAATTTTTTTAAAGGGGCCTTTTTTTTTTCCCAAAAAACAAAAAAAAAAATTTTTTTTTAAAAAAAAAAAAAAAAATTTTTTAAAAAAAACCCCCAAAAAAAATTTTTTAAAAAAAAAAAAAAAAAATTTTTTTTTTCCCCCCCCCCCCCCCTTTTTTAAAAAAATTTTTTTTTTTTTTGGGGAAAAAATTTTTTTTTGTTTAAAAACCCCTTTTTTGGGGGAAAAACCCAAATTTTTAAACCTTTTTTTTTTTAAAAAAAAAACCCAAAAAAAAATTTTTTGGGGGGTTTAAAAAACCCTTTTTTTTTTGGGGAAAAAAAAAATTTTTTTATTTTTTTTTTAAAAAAAAAAAAAAAATTTTTTTTAAAAAAAAAATTTTTTGTTGGTTTTTTAAAAAAAAACCCCCCCTTTAAAATTTTTTCCCAAATTAAAAAATTTTTTTTAAAAAATTTTTTTAAAAAGGGGGGGGGGGGTTTTTTTTTTTTTTTTTTCCAAAAAAAAATTTTAAACCCTTTTTAAAAAATATTTTTTTAAAAAAAAAAAATTGGGAAAAACCTTTAAAAAAATTTTAAAAAAAAACCCCTTTTTGGGAAAAAAAAATTTTAAATTTTGGGGGAAAAAAAAAATTTTTGGGAAAAAATTTTTCCAATTTTTTAAAAAAAAATAAATTTTTTAAAAAAATTTAAAATTTTTTTTTTTTTTTTTTTGGGGGAAAAAAAATTTTTTTTTTAAAAGGGGGAAAAAATTTTTTTTTTTTTTTTCCCTTTTTTTAAAAATTTTTTTTGGTTTTTTAAAAAAAATTTCCCTTTTAAAAAATTTTTTAAAAAAAAAAATTAAAATTTTAAAAAAAAAAAAATTAAAAAAATTTTAAAAAGGGGGGAAAAAAGGGGGAGGGCTGAAAAATTTTTTTTCCCCCAAAATTTTTCCCCCCCCGGGAAAATTTTTAAAAATTTTTAAAAAATTTTTTTTTTAAAAAAAAAATTTAAAATTTTTTTTTAAAAAAAAAAAAATTAAAAAAAAAAAGGGGAAAAAAAAAATTTTTTTTTTTCCCCCAAAAAAATTTTAAAAAAAAAAAAATTAAAATTTTCCCAAAAAAATAAAAAAAAAAAATTTTAAAAATTTTTTTTTTTTTTTTTTTGGGAAAAAAAAATTAAAAAAAAAAAAATTTTTTTTTTAAAAAATTTTTTTTTTTTTTTCCTTTTTTTTAAACCCAAAAAAAAAAAAATTTTTTTCCCCTTTTTTTAAAAATTTCTTTTTAAAAAAAAATTAAAAAATTTTTTTTTTAAATTTTTTTAAAAATTTTTTTTTTTATTAATTTTAAAAACCCAAAAAATTTTTTTCCCAAAAATTTTTCCCCAAAAAAAAAAAAATTTTTTTTTTAAAAAAAAAAACCGGGGAAAAAAAATTTTTTAAAAAAAAGGTTGGGGGTTTTTAAAAAAAATTTTTTTTTTTTTTAATTTTTTTTAAAAAAAAAAAAAATTTTTTTTTTAAAAAATTTTTTTAATTTTTTTTTTTTTAAAAAATTTTTAAAAAATTTTTTTTTTTGGGGGAAAAAAAAAAAAAAATTTTTTTTTTTTTTAAAAAAAAAAAAAAAATTTAAAATTTTTTTTAATTTAAAAATTTTTAAAAAAAAAAAATTTTTTTTAAAAAAAAAAAATTTTTGGGGTTTTTTTGGTTTTTTTTTTTAAAAAAAACCTTTTTTTTCCAAAAAAAAAAATTTTTGGGGGTTTTTTTTTTCCCCCAAAACCAAATTTTAAAAAATTTTAAGGGGGGGAAAAAAAAAACCCCCCCCCCCTTTTTCCCCTTTTTTTAAAAAAAAATTAAATTTTAAAAATTTTTTTTTAAAAAAAAATTTTTCTTTAAAATTTTTTAAAAAAAAAAAAAATTAACCCCCTAAAAATTTTAAAAATTTTTTTTTTTCCCAAAAAAACCAAAACCCTTTTTTTTTTATTTAAAAAATTCCCCCCTTTTTTTTAAATTTTTTTAAAAAAAAAAAAAAATTTTTCCTTTTTAAAAAAAAAAAAAAATTTTTTTAAAAACCCCGTTAAAAAAAAAAAAAAATTTTTTTAAAAAAATTTTTAAGGTTTTTTAAAAATTTTTGGTTTTTTTAAAAATTTTTAATTTTTTTAAATTTTTTTTATTTTTTTTTTTTTTTAAAAAAAAAAAAAAATTTTAAAAAAAAAATTTTTTTTTTTTTAAAAAATTTTTTAAAAAAAAAAATTTTTTTTTTTAAAAAAAAATTTTTTTTTTTTTTTCCCAAAAAAATTTTTTTTTTTCCAAAATTTTAAAAAAAAAACCCTTTTTTAAAAAAAAAAATTTAAAAATTTTTGGGTTTTAAAAGTTAAATTTTTTAAAAAAAATTTTTTTAAAAAAAAAAAAAAAAATTTAAAAAAAAAGAAAAAATTTTATTTTTTTTTTTTTAAAAAAAAAAAAAAATTTTTTTTTAAAAAAAAACCCAAAAAAATTTTTTTCCAAAAAAATTTTTTTTTTTTTTTAAAAAAAATTTTTAAAAAAAAATTTTTTTTAAAAAAAAATTTAAACCAAAAAAAAAAAATTTTTTTAAAATTTTTAAAAAAAAAAAAAAACCCCCAAAATTTTTTTTTAAAAATTTAAAATTTTAAATTAAAATTTTTTTAAAAAAAAAAAAGGGGCCCCCCAAAAAATTTTTTTTTTAAAAAGGGGGGGAAAAAATTTAAAAAAAATTTTTAAAAAAAAAATTTTTTTAAATTTTTTTGGGGGCCCTTTTTTTTTTTTTTTTTTTTTTTGGGGAAATTTTTTAAAATTTTTTAATTTTTAAAAAAATTTTTTTTAAAAAAAAAAATTTTTTTTTAATTTTGGTTTTTTTGGAAATTTTAAAAAAGGGGGGGGAAAAAAAAATTTTTTAAAAAAAAAAAAAAAATTTTTAAAAAAAAATTAAAACCCTTTTTTAAAAAAAAAAAAAGGGGAAAAAAAAGGGGGAAAAAAAAAATTAAAAAAATTTTAAAAAAATAAACAAAAATTTTTAATAAATTTTTTTTTTTTAAAAAAAAAAATTTTTTAAAAATTTAAAAATTTTGGGGGGGGCCCCCCCCCAAAAAAAAAATTTATTTTTTAAAAAAGGGGGGGTTTTTTTTTTTTAAAAATTTTTTTTTAAAAAATTTTTTTTAAAAAAAGGGGGGGGGGGAAAAAAAAAAAAAAAAAGGGGGAAAAAAATTTTTTTAATTTTTTGGCCCCAAAAAAAAAATTTTTTTTTTTTTTAATTTTTTTTTGGGGGTTTTTTTTAAAAATTTCCCCAAAAAAAAAAGGGTTTTTTTTTGGGGGGGGGAAAACCTTTTTTTTTGGGGGTTTTTTTTTTTTTAAAAATTTTTTTTTTTTAAAAAAAACCCCCCTTTTTGGGAAAAAAATTTTTTTTAAATTTTTTCCCTTTTTTTTAAACGGGGGGGGTTTTTTTTTAAAATTTTTTGGAAAAAAATTTTTCCCCTAAAAAAAAAATTTTTTTAAAAATTTTTTTTAAAAATTTTTAAAATTTTTTTGTTTTTTTTTTTAAAAAAAAAAATTTTAAAAAAAAACCCCAAAAAAAAATTTTTTTTTAAAAAAAAATTTTTAAAAAAAAAAATTTTGGGTTTTTTTTTTTTAAAACCCAATTTTTTTAAAAAAAATTTTTTAATTTTTTTAAAAAAATTTTGGGGGCCCCCAAAAAAAAAAATTTTTTTTTAAATTTTTTTTTTTTTTAAAAAAAAAAAAAGGGGAAAAAAATTTAAAGGCCTTTTTCCAAAAAAAAAAAAATAAAATTTTTTTTTTTAAAAAAAAAAATAAAAAAACATTTAAAAAAAAATTTTTTTTTTAAAAAAAAAAAATTTTTAAATAAAAAAAAAAAAAAAAACCCCAAAAAAAAAAAAAAAATTTTAAAAAAATTTTAAAAAATTTAAAAAAACCCCAAAAAAATTTTAAAAAAAAAAATGAAAAAAAATTTTAAAACCCAAAAAAAAAAAAATTTTTTTTTTTTTTTAAAAAAAAAAAAAAAAACCTTAAAAAAATTTTTTTAAAAAAATTTTTTAAATTTAAAAAATTTTTAAAATTTAAAAAAATTTTTTTTAAAAAAAAAAATTTAAAACCCCCCCCAAAAAAAAAAAAAATTTTTTTTTTAAAAAAAATTTTTAAAAAAGCCAAAAAAAAGGGGTTTTTTTTTTGGGTTTTTTTTTTAAATTTTGGAAAATTTTTTAAAGGGGGGGGTTTTTTTAATGGGTTTTTTTGGGGGGTTTTTTTTTCCTTTCCCCTTTTTTTTTAAAAAAATTTAAAAAAAAAAACCCCCCCGGGGGAAAAAAAATTTTTTCCCCTTTTTTTTAAAAAAAAAAAAAATTTTTTTTTAAAAAAAAAAGGGGCCCCTTTTTAAAAAAATTTTTTTTGGGGGGAAAAAGGGGGGGTAAGGGGCCCAAAATAAAAAACCCCCTTTGAATTTTTGGGGGTTAAAATTTTTTTTCCTTTTTTTTTAAAAAAAATTTTTTTTTTTTTTTTTAAAATTTTGGGGGAAAAAAAAATTTTAAAAAAAAGGGGTTTTTTTTTTTAAAAAAAAAAAGGGGTTTTTTTTTTCCCCCCTTTTTTTTTTTTTTTTTAAAATTTTTTGGGAAAAAATTTTAAAAAGGGGGTTTTTTTTTGGGGGGTTTTTTTTTTAAAAATTTTTTTCTTAAAACCCCAAAGGGGGGGGAAAAAAAAAATTTTTTTTTTTTAAATAAAACCTTAAATTTTTTAATTTTTAAAAAAAAAATTTTTTTTTCGAAATTTTTGGGTTTTTTTAAAAAAAAAAAAATTTAAAAAATTTTTTTTTTTAAAAAAATTTTTTTTTTTTTAATTTAAAATTTAAAAAAGGGACCCCTTTTTAAAAAAAAAAAATTTTTTTTTTTAAAAAAACCCCCATTTTAAAGGGGAATTTTTTTTTTAAAAAATTTTTTTTTAAAAAAAAAATTTAAAAAATAATTTTTAAAAAAAAAAAAAAAATTTTTTTTTAAAACCCCAAAAATTTTTTAAAAAAAAAAAAAAAATGGTTTTTAAAAAAAATTTTTTTTTTTTTTTTTTTAAAAAAATTAAATTTTTTTTTTTTGGGCCTTTTAAAAAGGGGAAAATTTTTCAAAAAAGGGGGTTTTTGCAAATTTTTTTTTAAAAAAAAAGGGGGAAAAAGGGGGGGAAAAGAAAAACCCCAAAAACCCAAAAAAAAAAATTTTTTTTAAAAAATTTTAAAAAAAAAAAAACCCCCCCTTTTAAAAAAAAAAAAAAAAAAGGAAAAAATTTTTTTTTTTTAGGTTTTTTTTTGGTTTTTAAAACCCCTCTTTTAAACCCCAAAGTTTAAAATTTTTTATTTTTTTTAAAATTTTAAAATTTTTTTAAATAACCTTTTTTTTTGTTTTTTTTAAAAAAAATTTTAATTTTTTTTAAATTTTAAAAAAAATTTTTTTTTTTTTAAAAAAAAAAAACCCCCAAAAAAAAAAAAAATTTAAAAAAAAAAACCCCCCAAAAAAAAAACCGGGGGGAAAAAAAAAAACCCCCTTTTCCCCTTTTTGGGGGGGGGTTTTTTTTTTTAAAAAATTTTTAAAAAAAAAAAATTTTTTAAATTTTTTCCCCTTTTTTAAAAAATTTTTTTTAAAAAAATTTTTTCCCCCCCTTTTTTTTTAAAAAAAAAAAACTTTTTCCCCCCTTTTTTTTTTTAAAATTTTTTTTGTTGGGGTTTTTTTTTTTTTTTTTTGGGGTTTTCCCTTTTTTTTAAAAAAAAAGGGGAAAGGGGTTTTTTTTTTTTTCCCCCCCCCTTTTTTTTTTAACCCTTTTTTTAAAAAATTTTTAAAAAAAAAATTTTTAAAATTTAAAAATTTTTTTAAAAAAACCTTTTTTTTTAAAAAAAACCTTTTTCCGGGGGCCTTTTTTAATTTGGGAAATTAAGGGGTTTTTTTAAAAAATTTTCCTTGGGAAAAAATTTTTAAAAAATTTTAAAATTTTTTTTTTTAAAAAAAAAAAAAAAAAAAATATTTAAAAAAAAATATTTTTAAAATTTTTTTTTTTAATTTTTAAAAATTTTTTTTTTTTAAAAAAATTTAAAACAAATTTTTTTTTTTTTTTAATTTAAATTTTAAAAAAAAAATTTTTTAAAAAAAATTTTTTAACCCCCAAAAATTTCCTTTTTTAAAAAAAATTTTTTTTTTTTAAAATTAATTTTTAAAAAAAAATTTTTTAAAATTTTTTTTTTAAATTTTTTTAAAAAAAAGAAATTTTAAATTTTGGGCCAAAAAAAAACCCGGGGTTTTTTTTTGGGGAATTTTTGTTTTTTTTTGGGTTTTAAAATTTTTTTTTTTGGGGGGTTTTTTTTTGGGGGGGGGGCTTTTAACCAAAAAAAATTTTTTTTTTTTAAAAGGGGGAAAATTTTTTTTGGAAAATTTTCCTTTTTTTTTTAAAATTTTTAAAGTTTGTTTTTTTCCCCAAAAAAATTTTTTTAAAGGAAAAAAATTTTTTAAAAAACTTTTAAAAATTCCAAAAAATTTTTTTTTTTTTTTTTTTGGAAAAAAAAAAAAAAGAAAAGGGGGGTTTTAAAAAAATTTTTTTTAAAAAAAAAAAATTTTTTTTTAAAAAATTTTCGCAAAAAAAGTTTTAAATTTAAAAAAAAAATTTTAAAAAAATTTTTTTTAAAAATTTTTTAAAAAAGGGGTTTTTTTAAAATTTTTTGGGTTTTTAAAAATTTTTAAAAAAATTTTTTTTTTTTTTTTTTTTTTTTAAAAAAAAAACCTTTTTAAAATTTTAAAATTTTTTTTTTTTAAAAAAAAAAAATTTAAAAAACCCCCCAAAACCCCGTTTTTTTTTTTTAAAAAAAAAAATTTTTTTTTTTCCCAAAAATTTTTTTAAAAAAAAAAAAAAAATTTTTTTAAAAAAAAAGGAAAAAAAAAAAAATTTTTTTTTTAAATTTTTCCGGGCCCCCCCCCTTTTAACCCCTTTTTGGGATTTTAAAAATTTTAAAAATTTAAAAAAATTTTTTTTCCCCCATTTTCCCCCCTTTTTTTAAAAAAAACCTTTTTTTTCCCCCCCCTTTTTTTTTTTTGGGAAACCCCCCTTTTTTTTTTTAAAATTTTTTTTTTGGGAAAAAACCCCCCCCCAAACCCCTTTTTTTGGGGGGGTTTTTTTTAAAAAAAAACCCTTTTTTCCCCAAAAAATTTTCCCTTTCCCCCCCCGGGGGGGGTTTTTTAAACCCCCCCAAAAAACCTTTTTTGGACCCCATTTTTTTTCCCCCCCTTTTTTTTTTAAAAAAAAACCCCCCCAAAAAAAAAAATTTTTTTTTTTTTAAAAAAAAACCCCCTTTTAAAAAAAATTTTTAAAAAAGGGGGGGGCCCCCCCCTTTTTTTTTTTTAAAAAAATTTTTTTTTCCCCTTTTTCAAAGGGCCCAAAAAACCCCCCCCCTTTTGGGGGTTTTTTTTTTTAAAGGGGGCCCAAAATTGGCCAAAAAATTTTTTTTTTTCCCCCAATAAAAGGGGAAAAACCCCCCCCAAAAAAGGAAAGGGGAATTTCCCCCCCCCCCAAAAAAAAAAAAAATTTCCCTTTTAAAAATTTTTTTTTTTTAAAAAATTTTTTTTTTAAAATTTTTAAAAAAAAAAAGGGGGAAAAAAAAAATTTTTTTAAAAAAAAAACCCGGGTTTTTTAAAAAAAAAATTTTTAAAAAAGGTTTGGTTTTTTTTAAAATTTTTTTTAAAAAAAAAAAAAAAAAACCCCCCCAAAAAAAAAAAAAATTTTAAAAAATTTCCCCAAAAAGGGGTTTAAAAAAAAATTTTAAAACTTTTTCCCCAAAAAAAAAATTTTTTTTAAAAAAAAAAAAAAAAAACAATTTAAAAACCCTTTTTAATTTTTTAAAAATTGGGAAAAAAAAAATTTTTTTGGAATTTTTAAAAAATTTTAAAAATTTTTTTTTAAAAAAAAATTGGGGGGAAAAAAAAAATTTAAAAAAATTTTTTTTTTTTTTTTTTAAAAAAAGGCCTTTTTAAAAAAAATTTTTTTTTGGGGAAAAATTTTCCCCCGGGCCTTGGGTTTTTTTTTTTTTTAAAAGGGGGGCCAAAAAAAAAAATTTTTTTAAAAAAAAAAGGGGAAAATTTTTAAATTTTTTTTTAAAAAAATTTTTTAAAAAAAAAAAATTTTTTTTTAAAGGGGGTTTGCCTTTTTTTTTAAAGGGGGAAAAAATTTTTTTTTTTTTTCCCCAACCAAAAGGGGTTTTTTTTTTTTTAAATTAAAAATTTTGAAAAGGCCCCCCTTTTAAAAATTAAAAAATTTTTTAAAAAAGGGGGCCCCTTTTTAAATTTTTTAGGGCTTTTTTTTTTAAACCCCCAAAAAAAAAAAAAAAAAAAGGGGAAAAAAAATTTTTTTGGGGTTTTTTAAAAAAAAAGTGGCCGGGTTTTTTTTTAAAAAAAAATTTTTTTTTTGGGGTTTTTTTTTTTTAAAATTTTTTTAAAATTTTAAAAAAAAAATTTTAAAAAAAATTTTTTTAAAAAATTTTAAATTTTTTAAAAAATTTTTTTTTTTTTAAAAATAATTTTTTAAAAAAATTTTAAAATTTTTGTTTAAAAAAAAAAAAAAAATTTTTTTTTAAAAAAAGAAAAAAAAAAATTTTTTTAAAAAATTTTTTTTTTAAAAAAAAAAAATTTTTTTTTTAAAATTTTTTTTTTTTTTAAAATTTAAAAAAAAAAATTAAATTTTTTTTTTTTATTTAAAAAATAAAAAAATTTTTTTTTAAAAACCCCTTTTTTTTTTTTTTAAAAAAAATTTTAAATAAATTTTTAAAAAAAAATAAAAAATTTTTTGGGGTTTAAAAAAAAAAAGGGGGGGAAAAAAAAAAAAATTTTTAAAAAAAATTTTTTTTTTTTTTTTCTTTTTTTTTTAAAAAAAAAAAAAAATTAAATTTTCCCCAAACGGCCCAATTTTTTTTAAAAAAAAAAAAACTTACTGTTGTAAGAAACACATATTTTTTTTTAAAATTATGTCGTGGATTAGCCATATTTCTATTAATAATGATTAAGTATAAGTAGGAGTACACTGTTTGCTTTTACTTTACCTATGAATGTATCTCATAATAACTTCGTTTGCTCCTAATACAAATAAATATGCTGGTGTTAATCGAATAAATCTATATAAAAGCATTAACAAAAACCTGAATAAATTAGACACAGCAATTTTTTTCATTGTTTCTTTGGCAGACTTTGGCTCTTTTTTTGCCTCAGCTCTCAAAAACACCAGTGTTAACAATAAACCACTAAAAAAGAAAAATATTTTAATTACAGGGTCTTTGATTATATTTACGTGGCTTCTGGAGCCTTTACTTTTGAAGACAGAAAAAATGTTTTATATAAAAATTGTAGGTTTTTTCCATATTATCTTTTGAAATTATCAGTAAAAAAATATCGCAATAAAAAAATGGAAAAATATAGGCGAATTCAACTTTTTTAAATGGAACACCCTGTATATTATGCGCTACAATAAAAGATCTTTTTTTTCTGATTTCAATATATATATCATTAATGATATTTGGATAAACTATTTTTGAGATATTTAAGCTTACAAAATAAATAAATTAAAAAAAAATCATATTAGTATCAAGAAAGCTATAAAAACAATAAAATTGTTTTAATAAATTTGACGTATTAATATTATAAAAAGTTAAAATGTATAATGTTAACTATTAAAAGTAGTTTGTATTGCTTTTTTGTCGATGGGCTATTCAGAAGAACAAAAAATCACTATTATGCGTCTTTTTTATGGTAACAATAATAATGTGACGACAGTGCAAAGGGAATATTACTTATATCCTTAAAAATGGGTACCATCTATAAATACTACTAAATACATAGTAAGAAAGTTCATTGAACGAAAAAGCTTTAAAATAAAGAAAAGGACTGCAGCACGATATAAAAACAAAGTTTTGGATATCCTCGCTTTTTCATGATAAGTATTATACTTTTTCTATTGGACTAGCATTAACTACTTTTAATAATATTAAAAAATCCTGAAATATTAATCTCGGATGCGGCATCTGAACTTAATAAAACAGATTATAAAATTTATTTAATCTTAAAATTTTACAAATTTTATCCTTATAAATTTATATCCGTTTAGAATCTTCATGAACAAAACATGCAGGACCGACCTAAGTATGCATTGGAAATAGCTAGGTTTATGCAGCAGGATTCAAAGTTTTCAAATAAAATTTTATTCACCGACAAGTCTTCCTTCACTTTAGCAGAAATGTTTAAACACAAAAATAAACATTATTGGTCCAGAGAAAACCCTAACCAAATTCAGCAACATAACAATTTTATTGTTTCCATGGCTTTTTTGATACTAATATAACACTTTTTTGTAATTTATTAATAATTTAACCATCAATATCTCAAAAATGGTTCATCCAAATATCATCAATGTAAATATATTTGAAATCAAAAAAAAAAGATCTTTCGTTGTAGCGCATAATATACAGGGTGTTTTATTTAAAAAAGTTGAAGTTGCCTATATTTTTCCATTTTTTCATTGTGATATTTTTTTAATGATAATTTCAAAAGATAATATGGAAAAACCTACAATTTTTATATAAAACATTTTATTATGTCTTCAATAATAAAGGCCTCAGAAGCCACGTAAATATAATCAAGACCCTGTACAATGGGCAAAAAAGTAAGTGCTTTGGAATTACTCGAGTAATTTTGATTAAATATTAGAATGCTTTCTATACAGAGTATTAAATTATTGAATATCCGTTCCACATAGACTATATCGTCACAAAACGTAGTCAAAAACTGACCAATTAGAAAAACACCAATAAAAATAAATATTAAACTAAGAATTACCCACTCCATAAACTTTTAAACATATTAACTCTTTCATTTTTATGTAGTTTTAATAAAAACTACTTCTGTTTGCTGCTAATTCTACTTTTGATCCTCCCGGTAATCCTCCAACAGTAGTCAAGCAGATCAAGCGCATCCTTTTTTCTTTCAATACGAAGTAATCCTCTGGGGTGGATGGCATACCAGCAATTATTGTTTTGAAAACGTGTGGTTTCGAACTTGTGCCTTTACTTGTATTTTTTGAATTTCTTATGACACGGGCTTTTTTCCGGAAAGTTGGAATCTCTAATTAAAAATCTGAAACTCTCCCTTCCAATTATAGACCTATACCTTTTTTTTCAATTAATGGTAAGGTTATGAAAAAACTTATTAATGCCCTATTGTTTAAATACTTGGAAAACCACAAAATTAGGCATGATAGACAGTATGGATTCATTTGTTTCGCACAACTGAAACAAGTCCGTTGACCAAGTCTGGCATGAAGCGGTTCTAAATAAACTCCCTTTTCTACGTTTTCCACCAAAACTTTGTTCTTGGCTTTCCAGTTTACATACCAATCGACGAATAGCGCTTATTATATATGGTTACTCTTTTAGCTTTCACCAAATTAATGCTGGGGTCCCCAAAGCGCACTTCGGGCATCAACTATCTTCCTACTTTAGCTTCTCTCCGCCACGATTAAACCAATTCATAGTTTTCTTTTTTATCTTAGGACAGTTTATCAAGGCTAAATGCCTAAGTACTAAGGTACTATGGGTGTCTTAAGTGTGGTTAGAGGGAGTTTATTCACACGGGACTTAAATATTTGGAGATTTGGAAAAGAAGGGAAAACTTCTACGGGTAACATATTCCACAGTCTGGACAGTTTAGGGAGAAAGGAAGGAATAAAGTGGAAAGTTCGGGGACTCGCAAGTTAAATTGTAAAAGAATGCATAAAAGTGGCATTACGTATGCTCTGTTGGGAGCTGCCAGAGACGAAATTATAGTGGCCAACTTTTTGGAGTAGAAGCAGTAAAAATACCCATAAAAGAGCGACAGATCCCCTACAGCCCGTCGGTGGGCGAGAGAAGAAAGCTTTCCTGTAAGCGTGGAATCATTACTAAGACAAACATCTTTTTTTTTTATGGAATCAAAAATGCTAAGAGTTGTGGGAGAGGTCATTCCCCAGACATGAGGACAATATTCTAAAGAGGGTCTGATTTGAAATACATACAGAGAATACAGCTCAGAAGGAGAGAAATACCCTCTTTCTCGAAAAAAGAATTCAAGCTTTTTTAAAGCTGTTGATGCTATGCATGTAACGGATTTGTGCCAGTTAAGGTTATTCTCAAAGTAACACTAGCAAAATTAAATAACTTTTTGTTCTGCAGAACTTGGCCGCTCATATGTAGTGGAGCGGAGGAGCATTGGTCGTGTGTTCCAAGGTCTTGTGAAAGAGATGTCTGCATTACTCTGCGCTTATTTTCGAAATCAAGCTTAGAGGCTGGCTTAAACAAATGAAACAGTTGGTGCCAGTAGTGAGACCTGGGGCACCCCAGCGTTAATTTGGTAAAAGCTGGAAGAGTCTAGAAATACATCGATTAAAAAGAAAACTGAAGAGTCAATAACAATGCTCAGGTGGAAGATCGTTGCAAGGAAATTGGTTAAGGAGCCTATTAGTCAGACCTGGTCAAAAGCTTTCGATATGTCAAGAACAACCATCTGGGATTCACAAAGAAACTCAAGGGACGTGTGTGTAGACAAAAGAAAAAAGATTCGCTGTGGATCTTTTCTGACGGAATCCATACTGTCTGTCATGTAAAATTTTGTGTTTTTCCAAATAGTTTAGGATTAGGAAATAAATAATTTTCTCCATTACCTTACAAACAACTTAAAGAAGTTATATAGGTCCATAGTAAGAAAAAGAGAGTTTTGGATACTTTTTTGGAAACAGGTTGCACAGATACAGCTTTCAGGCTTTCCGGAAAAATGCTCGTGTAGTAAAAGATTCAAAAGAGGCGAGTTAAGATGGGTGCCAGCTTGTTTTACTGATAATAGTACCCTTTGTTTTAGTACTCAATTTCTCAAGCTAATGGTTAAACGGGGAAATTTCAGATATCACAAAAAAAGTCTGTTATAAAATTTATTACATGTATTTTCATTCAACCTTGTATACAAAATTAAATCTAAAATTAATTTGTAACGTAAGATATAGTTAACTTATTTCTTACCTTATAAAGAAAAATGTATCCACGGAGAAACTGGCATTTGCAATAGTTTGGTACATAAAGCTTCTCTCAGTTAACGTTCGGTAACTTTTATTTTTCCCTACACCAAAGACTTCCAGGTATGTATGAACTAATATTATCCATGCTATAGAAAAAAATCGAAAACCATGTATACAACCTATATCATCCTTGGCTATAGTTTCTACAGACATAATTTTTCTTCCATTCTTAAAAGCAGAAAAAGCCAGAAGCAACCTTAAAAGGATATCTGAAAATGAAATATTGTAATGCAAAATTAAAAATTAATTGTTTGCGCTATTAAAATAACATTAAAAAAAAACTTCTACGACTTCCGCAGTAATATTTGCTGTGGGTTAGTAAAATTTTTTGAGATATAAAAAACTTTAAAAGATTCGGAGAACAAAATTGGTTGCATTAATACTTTACCGTTCAGTGTTACTAAGGTAAAAACGACTATTACTATTACGTACAAATAATATGTAGAAAGATAAATTAGATATATTTGTTTTTTATGAAGTTAGGCACATGACTTCTCTTCCACTGCAACTTAACATATTTATTATGGTTCCTCCATGCAGTTAGCTTCTCAGTTTTGGCTTTTCTCGACGATACTTACAAACCTGAGTCTGTATAATGTCTTATACTGGCACGATACATGCTCAGCCTACAATGTTCCATAAGCTGACCTACCACCATCCTCACTCGCCTTGCTGGCCTGTGGTTGTAGTTCAGCAGGTCTGAAGTAAACTTTAGAAAAGTAGAATTGTTTTGGTTCTACATCTACTTGTTGGTTTTTTTATCTTGGGACAGTCCACGAAGGCTGATGCCTAAGTACTAACGTACCGTGGGTGTTTTAAGTCTGGTAAGAGGAAGTTTGTTCACACGGGACTTAAATATTTGGAGATTGGGAGGAGAAGAAAAAACTTCTGCGGGCAGTAAAAGGATGCATAAAAGTTGCACTACGTGTTGGGTGCTGCCAGAGAAGGAATTATAATGGCTAACTCCTCTGAGTAGAAGCCGTGAAAATACCTATAGAAGAGCGACAGATCCCCGGTGGGCAAGAAAAGGAAGCCTTTTAGTGAGCGTGGGATCATTGAAAAGACGAACGGCTCTTCTTTGAATGGAATCCAGAATGCTAAGTGTTGTAGGGGACGCCTTCCCCAGACATGAGAACAATATTCTAAAGAGGGTCTGATTTGGGATACATACAGAGTATACAGATTGGAAAAAGAGAAATACTTTCTGGCTCAAAGGAGAAATCCAAGCTTTTTTGAAGCTTTGTTATGCAGAACTTGTCCGCTGATATGTAACGGATGAGCATGGTGCCCTTTTTGGCTGATTCTTCACCTTTCCATTTCCTGGGTGGCCTTTACGGCCACAGTCAGGCTGTTGTACAGCCAAATTTCCTCTAGGGCATATTAACCAATCTAGAACTGATCTTATAGGATCTAATTGCCTTAATGGCCGCTCGGCTGTTTAGCTAGATGACGATGTTCTTTCGTTGTATTGAGGTTCCATTGATCTCCATGGCGCAGTATTGTATTGCTTCAGTTTCTGCTTAAACAATATGTTGGTCCATTAATTGGTTTTTAGGCCATCGGTATACCAGATAACGCCTGCTTTTATCGAAGGACCCTTCTTTCAGTTTTTTTATGCAGTATAATTAATGGGTTGAATGTGCTTGCTGAAATTATAGCAAGAAATTATTTAATCGAAATGTATTTTAAAAAGACAGCTTTTAACTCTCTTTTTTTTCCAGCTCCAAATTCTACGAGGCCCTAGGATAGATAGCCCCGTTTAAGCCTATATTTTATTGCCCTTATAACTTCTTCTATACCGGGTGTTGCTCCGCCGAGCGTTACATAGGGAATCCCATGTAAATTTTGAAGTAGTCAAATATTGGCTCCCCTAATTATTTTAGAAAAAAATGCTATTAGGATTTATTGAAGAGCATAATAAGTTCCACCCAAAATGAATATTTGAGCATTTTTCAAGAAACCAGTAAGGAGTAAACTGCTTAAATACTTCTGCAACGTAGTATCTCGTTATGCACCCTGTACTCTAGAAATCAATAATAAAAACCCAATATCGATTTATCTCTGACAATTTAGATTATTAATTTATAATGTCATTGCCAAAACTGAACAATTTTATACGGGAATTTCAAAAAGAATCCTCGCATTTCATTTTAGTTTACAGCTAATTCCAACACCTGCACTTACAGTTACGTAAGACAATAAAACAAATTTGTCTACATTTAGAAATCAATTTATGACGAAAATATCAGGATTTAATCAAATGCTCAAATATTCCTCCATTAACTGCCAGACAATAACCCAAACGATTATAAAACTCATTTCTTACGTTGGCTAGTTGGTACATTGATATTCTGGCACATTCAGCGGCAATAGCATTCTTTAGCTGGTCTAAATTTTCATATTTTTTATTGGTATAAAGCTTAGTTTTTAAATGTCCCCATAGAAAAAAATCGTGCGTGGTTCGGGCCTATGATGTCGTTATTAAATGCGTTGTTCAAGTATTCGCGCACAGCTCTGGTACTGTGTGCTGGGCAGCCATCCATTTGATACCAAATCTCTTGATTTTCACGAGCAAGGTTGTTCAAAGCAGGCAAAATTTGTTCCTCTAAAAGTTCCAGAAAGTAGGTACTCCGCATTTAAATTTCGGTCAAGGAAAAATGGTCCAAGGATATGGTAGCCGAAAATTCCCGCCAAAACATTAATTTTTTGTGGATATTGAGTCCTTGTCTCAACAAATCGATTTTGGTTTTCGTTACTCCAGTACCGGCAATTTTGAATGTTGGGTTCGTTGTTTAATGTAAAAGTGCATTCGTCAGTAAAGCAAATATTTTGTAAAAAACCTCTGTCAGTGTTTGTCCTCTCCATCATCTCAAAGCAAAATTCCTGTCGTCGTATTTCGTCTCCGTCTCTTAATTCTTGGTGTCTTTCGTACTTGTAAGCGTGGTATTTACATCTTTTTTAAAATTCGAGATATTGTGGTGTGGTCTTGTCCAGTAATGTCCTCAGTTGTCTCGTGCTAATGTTTCCTTCGCCTCCTCTACACAAAGTATCACGTCTAAATCCCTCTCGTTTTGTACAATTTGTCTCTGATTTTCACGTCGATTTTCTTCACATTTGCAATTATTGATTACTGTGCCTGTAGTTTCAAATTTTTTTATCGTCCGTTCTATTGTCGATTTACTTGGTATTGGCCTATTGGGAAAATAGGCTGCAAACATGTCCGTTACTCTTCGATAACTATTTCCCTGATAAAACCATTTTATAATAGTGATTTTGATTTGAGTAGTTCATTATTTAAAAATGATGTGACATTGATCTGACAACTTGAGAGTAAATAATATATATAATAAATATAATAAATAATTTTTTTGGTATTTTATTATAAACTTCTAATAATACAGGGCGCGTAAGAAGATAGGAGATTCGTAACTTATTTTAGCATTTCTCTCTTAGCTGGCGGACTGAGAAGAGCCGAAATTTGTACACTGGGTACAACTTTTCGTGCTCTTTAAAAAATCCTAATATTATTTTCTTCTAAAATAATTAGGGGAGCCAATATTGGACCACTTCAAAATTTACATGGGATTCCCTATGTCCCGCTCGACGGAGCAACACCCGGATAGATGAAAAATAGCAAAAATTTAGTAACCCCTAAGCAATGATCGATATACAACAAGGCTGTAGTTGATCCTCGTGATGCTTAAACTGGTCATCCTTTGTACAGTAACGGCCATTAAATCATAGGCAATTCTTTTTTCCTTTCGTAAAATAGGCTTCTGCCACCTTCTACTGAATGTAAATACCTGTTGAAAATCCTAATAAAGAAACAGGTGTCCTTTGTCAGTGTCTAAAAAAATGCCAAACTTAATTTTGGATCAAAAAGTATTAATTATTCATTTTATTGAGCAGAGACGTTGGCCAGAAAGGGATGTGGTGGAAGAGCTTAACATCCCAAAGAGTTTCATTCATTTTGTTTAAATAAATGACAGGAAACACACTTCTTTGAGAGAAGAGCTGGAAGTGGTCGCCCCAAACTATCGAATCAAGAACAAGACAATAATTTAGTTAATATTTTAAAAAACAACCATTTAAATCTGTAGTTACAGTAAAAACGAAAAGCAAGGCCCGGCAAGTCGATGAATGGATGGAAGAGCAGCGTATCAGGGTTTTGCCGTGGCCCGCACGTAGTCCGGATTTAAATGTTATGAAAAATGTTTGGGCTTATTAGTTAAAAAAATAAATAGGGAAAATGAGTTTAGCCCGCAAAATGTAAACGAACCTAAGGATAAAATTTTAGAGGCGTGGAATAAGTTACGAGGAAATCCGGACTACGCCCGGGCTTTGGTCCATTCGATGCCTGGAAGGCTAAACTCTGTTTTAGAAAAAAAGGGACCGCAATAAAATATTAAATTTGTTTGGAAGGATATTTAAGTTTGTTTGAATTTATTAAAATGTTAATTAATTTATTAATTTGTAAGTTCTTATAAAATATAAATATTTTCTTTTACCATTTGCTTTATTTATAGTAATTAATAGTAAAACAAGGTAAAACAGAGCGATTTACAAAAATTGGCAGAAAAGTCAAAATTTGACAAATTTTTTGCCCAAGATTTAATGGCCGCCACTGTACATCCTGCCGCTGCCTGATTACTACGGTTTGTGTTAACTTTTTAGGTAACCGACCCGTAGAGCATTATAGTTAGATTTTTGTTTTGGGCTGTGTAGCTGATTAAAAAACAAATTTCTATTTTAAAATAATTTTAGGTAATTTTTTTGATTGGTACCCTATTTTGCTTAATTACAGTACACCTGGGCATGTTTAAACCCAACTTTCAAACACGCGCGTGTTTTAAAGGTTACCATGGTACATCAATCAAAAATACGAGAAATGTGAAATGACATTGTCAACCTTTAACCTCGAATTTTGGCACATGTCAGGCATTTAAAAAAAAATTATTGAATTGAAAATAAAATATTACTACTATAAGGAATATTACCAATAAAAAAAATACTTTAATATACTATTTAACGTAGTTTAAAATCATGTCGTATTTAAAAAAATACTAATTAAAGAGAGGGCCCATACAAGTTGTTTTTTAAAGCACGTTTTAAGAGGTAGTTTTTCAAATAAACGACTTAAAAATGCTAACTTTTGTACAAATTATTTTTCAGCTGCTGAGAGGGTATTTGCATTTTTGTCTTTAAATAAAATGATGTTAGTTAATCACTAAAAATCAGCACAGGAAATTAAATAAAAATTGCAATGGCTGATAACATGTGCTTAATTATTTTTATTTTTGTATTTACTAATTACAGGGTATTCATATATTTTATCATATATCCGATCACGATTTTGTAACTGTATATGGTATTTTATTTATTGGGTACAAAATTAAATACAATAATAAATTAAATTACTAATTTTATAAAGAAAGTATAAACAATAAAAACACAATTACAAAAATATTATGCCTAAGCAATAACCAAGAAAACAAAATATGAATAAATAATTAGTTACAGGTTGCGAGTCGTAAAAACTTTTAAAAAATTGTCAATTTTAAAAAGTAAAAACTCACCTCTTTGATAAAAAAAAATAAATGGCGTACAAAAAAAAACGATTCTTTAAGTTATAAAGATTCCGGTAATTGTCTAGAAAGTTGCCGCAACTCCGATTTTGACCAAATTTGTATACGGGGGTTTTTTGGGGCGCTGATCACGAATATGAATTTTTTTCTGGCAGAAACGTTTCGTTTTTGAGATATCCATCATCAAACTTGAAAATCAAACTAACCTTATTTACACTTTATTCCCCCTTCTTTTTGTACAGAATTCTTGATTTTTATACTACAGTAGCACACAACATTTTATAACACCTTTTAAAAACTTGTTTTTGTATTTATTTTACACCTTTTTTCCATTAAAATGCAAGGTTTCACTTTCAAATGCCGCGGCCATATTTGCTAAAAAATTCCCTAGTGTATACATGGTTGCGGAGTTTGAAAGTAAAAGTTTGCAATTAAATGAATAAAAGGTATAAAATAAATATAAAAACAAGTTTTTAAAAGGTGTTTATAAATATTGTGTGCTAATTTAGTGTAAAAACAAGAATTTTGTGCAAAAAAAAAAGAATTTGTAAATAGGTTGCTTGATTTGTTTATATGATATTCGAAAAAAAAGTTTCGAAAATCATTTTCAGATTATCGCCCTAAAAAAAACCGTAACCAAATTGGGTCAAAATCGGTTCCAATTCTAGACAATTACCAAGGTTCCAAATCAGTAAAAGAATAAAGAAAAAGATCAACAAAAAAACATTATTGTCAAAGTCAGTAATTATACAAGATACAGAGTTAAATGAAAATAATAAAAAATTCGGAAGAGGAAAGTTGTTATTTATCATTGAAATATCCAAAAGATCAAAACTATTATGAACTTTTAAAAACTTTTGAAATTAACTCACAAGATAAAAGAGAAGCATAAACGCCTTTAGCTAAAAATATAGACGAAAACCAAAATGATGCACAAAGCTGTGGTAATTGTTCTTTAGAATTACACAAGAAAAATGTTGTTTATTGGATGCTCTTTCTGTTTTAAATGGTTTTGTTTAAATTGTTTCAACTTAATAAAAAAAACTTCAAAAAAAAAAAAAAAGAATGGAAATGTCCGATATGTATAAAAGAAAATTACTCAAATGCAAATGTTGAAAAATTAAAAGAAGAAAATATGTTTTTTAAGATACATATTGTTAAAATATTTAACAAAATGAAATATTTAATAAAGAAAATTAAAGATATTAAAAATTTGGAGGTAATTAAGAAAATAAATTAAATTGACACCCAAATAACAAAATGATTTGGATTATTAAATGGTATTATTATAAATCAAATTTAAGACCGACAACAAAATCATATTCAACAGCATTAAAACAAATTAATAATAAACATATTAAAAAAGAACATTCCAGTGGTTACTATTAAGCCAAAAAATAATCAAATAGTCAACAAACTAAAGAAGATGTACTTAGAAAAGTCAATCCAATTAGTGTTAAAGCGAATGTAAGAGAAATTAAGGAAATTAGAAATGGCGGAATAATCATAAAAGCAAATACCAAAGAAGAAGTTCAAAGATTGAAAGAAATATTACACGAAAAATTAAATAAAAATTATACAGTTGAAGCCTCAAAAATGAAATTAACAAGAGAGTAAAAATTGGCTCCAATAGAAAATATATGTAAAAATATTTATTTGAACTAAAAACATTAAAATATTTGGATAATGGTAACAATTTGAACATAAAATATACAAGACAATCAAAATATACAAAGAAATTTATTATTTATATAGAATGCAATGTAAAATATTTTTAAAAATTTGTGAATCAAAATGTCTTGGTTGGAAAAAATGTACAATAAAAGAAGATTTTAATATGTATTGTACCATGTTATAATTGCTATGGTTATGGGCACAAAACTACACAATGTAATGAAAGTCAAATTTGCTCTTTTTGTGCTGGAAACCACATTTTCTGGAAATGTGAAAAAAATTATTATGTAATAATTGAAAAATATACAATAAAAAATTAAAAAACAAACCTAAAGTGTAATCATAAGGCCATTGGTAATAAATATCCAATACATCAAAGAAAAATTAAAGAATATGGAGAAAAAGTTAATAATTCTTAATAATAAATAACACAAATTTAAGTAATAGTTAAAAAATTAAAAATGTATGCTTTAATTATTCTTTATATTAATTTATGTTCAATAAAGAATAAGATGGATGAATTAAAAATATTAATATCTGACGAAAATGTGCAAACTATTGTCATTACTAAAACATGGGTAAAGAAAGAAGAACAAAAATAATTTAATTTTAACGATTTTACATCAATTTTTGCAACAAGAGAAAAAACTAGTGGTGGTCATATATTGCCATTAAAATAAAACAATAGGAATTACTTCTATGTGCAGTATATCTATAAGCCACAAGTGATAAAAAATACAGACTTTATGAATTTTTTAGACCAAAAATTTAAAAGTTAAATAATAATAATATTACATTGTTTTTAACCGTTGATGTAAATATTAATATTTTAGAAAAAAGTAAGGATTTAAAAAATCATCAAATGGATATTTATCAGTCAAATAATTTCAAATTATGTAAAAAATATTCCAACACGAGAAAAAACAGAAGTTCTTGTATAGACCATATAATAACAAATGCATTAAAGGAAGTAAAAATTAAATTTATGGGTAGCCCGTTAGGTGATCATAAAATTTAAGTGATACACATTTCTATAAAATCAAAGATAAAAATTCAAAATTTAAATATATTCCTATCAATACATTTTATATAGATAATTTAAGAAAACCACCAAATCTCTTAAACAGAAAATATGAGTTTTATGATACAAATAAATGTTATGACAAAATTATTGATATATTTAAACAGTGCTCATCTACAGTTTTGATTAAACAAAAAAGAAATTCTAAGCTATGGTTTAATTAGGGATTAGTTTAACTTATTAAGGCAAAAGACAACTATATACAGTTATTATTATCAATTATTATAATAATCTTTAAATCAGTGAAACAAAAATTCTACAAAGAACAATTTGATAGTGGTAAACAAAAGAAAAATTTTTGAAATATAAATTTGTTTCTCACAGCAAAATCTAAAAGTGAAAATAAATAACCATTTTATAAATGTTGGTCTAAAATGATTAAAACAAATTTCATTTATGAGGATACCAGAAAAAAAAAACAAAATTTAAAGTCTATGTTTTTAAATGAAAATGAAACCACCAATGAAGACCACATTAAAAAATTAATTGATAATTTAGATTAAAGAAAAGCATGCGGATTTGACGATATTACTGTTAGAGTTATTAAAACAGTCAAAATTGAATTATTGCCAATTCTAACACATTTGGTAGAATTATTTTTGAAGACATCTGTTTTTCCAGAACAAATGAAATTAGCAAAGGTATCACCTGTATTTAAAAGTGGTGAATCTAGTAACCCAAATAATTATTAACTTATTTTTGTTTTATCGGTACTTTCAAAAATTTTAGAAAAAGTTATGTATACTTAATTAGTACACTTTTTAGACAATCAGAAACCACTTTTCAAAAATCATTGCGCTTTTCGCAAATTATGTGATACAAAGGCAGCAGCAATAGATCTTACCACATATATTCAATTAAATATAGATCAAAATAGATATAAACCATGATATATTGCTAAAAAATTATTTATTATGGGAATACAAGGAAAAATTCATTGTTGGTTTGCAAGTTATTTACAACCAAGAAAGCAATTTGTAAAAATAAGTGGAATACCGCAAGGATCTATTTTGAGCCCCGTACTATTCTTAATATATATAAATTTAATGCCTCTATTTAAGTTAAAGGGTACTATAAAAGTTGTTTGCTGATGATACAACCATCGTATATTTTGCTTATAGTAACAGTGAAATTCAAGACAATATAAACTTACTTTTAATTTATATAAGTTGTCCTACATAATTATCAGCAAACAAAAAAATAAAATATTTTACTGCTATAAAATTTGTAGGATTATATATTGATGAAAATTTAAATTAAAGAAAACATATAGAATATCTTCGAAATTATCTATCACTTTTAGTAGAAATTTTGTTCAAGATTCGGATTATATACCTTTTAACCTTTTAACCTAACAAGTATTTATTACAGTTTAGTACACTCAATATGGGGTTCAGCAAAATTAAGAATAATAACACATTTAAACTTCAAATTAAAATTATTAAATTTATTTATAAATTACCATATCTTGAACCAACAAGTAATTCGTATAAACCAAATAATTATTTTTATAGTAATCATATATACAAATTAAAAATATGTATATTAATTAATTCCCTAAAATTAAAAGAAAAAAATGTAATTATCATACTTAAAAATAATAATATTTTACATGGGCACAATACTAGACAAACAGATTTGTTACAAACAATTTAAATTAAAAGTAATTTTGGAATGAGATCAATACTCCATAACTAAATAAAGATGTATAATAAAAATAAAAAAATTATTACTGTTTAAAATAAATTTAAAAAATATTTTATATTAATTTGACTGATTAATTAACGAGTTCTTGTTAAAGTTATTTATTGTTAATTTTTTAAAAAATATTATTATATTCACTGTAATAAATTGTATGATTGGCTGGAAATTCATTAAATAAATAAATAAATAAAACTATATAATGCATGTATGTGTTTCTTTTTTGAAAATGTTTCATTTTTTTCTTTTTGTTTCAGTAAAAAGGATTTCCTATACATTTTTAGAAACAACAAAATATGTTTAATTTATATGAGAAATTTGCGATTTAAATTAACAAATTGAAAAAGGTAAGGTATTTTAGTTCATATACTTACTATTTTGTTTCCTAAAATGTTCTTTTTTACTCATTATCATTTCTTTGCTTTGTGCATACATGTTTTTAGTGCTACTATTATTATTTTCTGCTTCTGTATCTTTGGGCCGTATTTTGTTACTTCGATTTTGTGTTAAAACTTCAACAACAGATGCAATTATTACTACTACCAAAGTAACCAAACCACAACCACTAAAACAAAAAAGGAATAAAACTATAATATATTAAACCATTTGTAAAAATTTTCAATCTTTTTTAATGTACCATAAAAACGTTTAATGGAAAACTGTATGATACATTTCCTAACAGAGCAATACGGTTAACAATTATTTATTAAATTTTAGTTATTATAACTAAGTATAAGTCATGTAAGAAAAGTTTGGCGCACGAGTCCGAAGAGCGAATTGGATAATTTTCTTATTTGTGACTGGTGGGAAAACGTTAATCGTTACGCTTCCGCTCTATAAGTAGTTACCTACAGACTCTGCTGTCGACTAAATATAAACTGAAAAACAATGGGTTCAAATTAAGGTTTGGACGTCCTGTAAAATAACTATTGCTAATTAAGACACGACAAATAGTAACTGTATACAAGTGTTTATTTTACAAACATTCTTACTCAATTTCAACTCCGCATAATATGGCGTGATACGCCAATGGGGCGTATCAGAAACTCAAGACAATATATGCAAATATACAATCTCCAATGAGAATGCCTTTCCCTTGACAAATTTTTGATAATAAATTTTAAAAAAATAGCAAAATAAGGTAAATGGTTGAAGTTACCAGTGGCGTAGCTATCGGAGGGCTAGGCGGTGTAGTGCCGTCCCTTAAGCGACCTTCAAAAAAGTTAAATAAATATTGTAATCATATAAAGAATTTTCGACTTTTCAGCCCCTTTCCACACTAATAGCTTGAACTAATCTTTCAACAGGGCTTTAAGTGTGGCAACTTGGTTCGAAAAAATTTAAATTTAAAGGAAGTGCCCCTAACGAATAATCTTGCACAATAAATCACGATAAGAAGTTTACGTATCCTTTCTTTACAGTCGCTAAAAAATAAAAAGTAGAACATAACTTGGTATGAAATGGATAAGACATTGAAATAATAATTGTCTCTCAATAGTGATAGTGGCGTTCAAAAATGTGGTACACTAAAAAATGCTTCTTGATACATAGTACCTGTATGCCAAATTTTATTAAAATATCTAAAGTGGTATTACAGATATTAATAATAAATGATTTATTTTTAAAAATTTTACCACCCTGTATCTTAAAAGTTAAGACGTGTAGGACATACGTTTATATAAAGTTTTTTTTTCTTTAAATGAACCCAAAAATTGCCTCCTTAAATATTAATGAAACTTGGTTGTGGCTGTGTGCACGTAAGAATTTAGGAAATGAAGAGACTTTGTATTTCGTGCAATTTTTTTTTTTTTTTTTTTTTATTTTAAAGGGGCCAAATATCAACTTGTCTGGTCGCTCTCTTCCTGACAAACTCCTGTATAAATCAGCCTTATCTGCCATACTGCAGCAATATAAATGAAACTTGGTTGTGGCTGTGTGCACGTAAGAATTTAGGAAATGAAGAGACTTTGTATTTCGTGAAATTTTTTTTTTTTTTTAATTTGCACGAAATACAAAGTCTCTTCATTTCCTATTAAATATTGACGTACCATTAGAAAACAAACTGTATAATGTAACAAAAAATTACCAACCATGATATTTTATTTCTCGTAAACAGTTGATTTTATCGATGTCAATTAAGAATACCTTTTTTTTTTAGTTGAGCCTTTATCATACAGGGTGTTAAAAAAATTGCTATTATTTTGTCGGAGCTAGTCCGTCCCTGGCAAACTAAATAAGCCAAATATGATTTAATGGGTTCATTTTAAGAAGCCTTATCTTGTAACCATCGTATTAAAAAAAATATTAAATTACGCCTAGTGTTTTAAAACTTATTAAAAAAAAATGATTTCCAGGGTTGTCCGTTATGTACCTGTATCTCCGTAGGAAAGGCTCGTAGGAAAAAAGTTTATGGGAACTTGTCATAATATTTTTGGGTTTTCTATTAGATTCCGAGAGATTACCCACATATTCTGGGATTCCCTGTATATACAAACTCGCGGCGGTATTGCGCACAGTTTAATACTGAACGTACAGGGTTTTCCCGTATAATTGCGCACCCCTTTAAAATCTTTATTTTTATAGATAGGAAAAAATAGTTTATATGAAAGTTGCAGGATATTTCATGAAGATTTTCATGGTGTAAGATAGAAAAACAAATGATGATCGGAAAATTAACAAATCACTATCAACTTCGTTATTTTAAATAGAACACCCTGTATATGATTGAAAATTCAAATTCTCCTAATCTTTCTCTTTTCAAATATATATAACTTATCTATGTTCGGATAACGAGTTGCAAGTTATTTGAATTTAAAATCTGTTCTTATAAGCCCTAGTTGGCCATGGATACAACCCTACAGCTAAGTAAAATATAAAAGTATTTAACAGAAGTCAATTTTTGTTTGGTTTCCAAGACGAACCATGGCTAACGCGACTTAACTTTGCCAAACTTTGGGTTGTATCCATGGCTAACTATGGCTTATAAAAAAAGATTTTAAATTCAAATAATTAACTTTTATCCAACAAATAAGTTATATATATTTGAAAAGAAAACAGAAATTTGTTTTCATCTTCGGGTTTTTCCATTTAAAATAACGAAGTTGATAATTTGTTAATTTTCCGATCATTATTTGTTTTCTATCTTACACCATGAAAATCTTTATAAAAAACCGAAACTTTCATATAAACTATTTTTTTCTATCTATAAAAAAATTTTAAATTAATTAACGGGAAAAAACCCCGTTCAAACACGCAGCAGTTTCGTTACAGTTGACCTAAAGTAAAAGACATACCATTTCCATTCGGAATGGGAAGAACAATACTTTTTAAAAGTTAAAGGTAAAAATGTTGTTTGCTATGAATTCCTCTGTCTTCGTTGCTCAAAAGGAAATATTGAAAGACATAATAAAAACTGACGGTTCCAAATAAAAGGCCCGCTTTTATCTCGGAAAATGTTTATCGCAAAGCGGGGGACTAAATATTTTTTAGTACAAGTGGTCAAGAGAAATAGTTGGAAATTATTTTCAAAGTTTCTGAAATGGCCGCTAGGGGGCGTTAATCTTGAACCTAAAAAAGTGTGTTTCTGTGAATTTTGGTTTTATTAACCACAAAAAAAAACCTCATCTTTAAAGTCGTGGGGTAATTTGAACCTTTTTTTTTGATAAAATTTTTTCTATATCCCTAAAAAAAAAGGTGGTGGGGGTATTCAAAGGTTTCCCTAAAACACACCCTGTATTTGAAACGGCTGAGCCGATTTCAACAAACTTTCGGCTGATTGAAAAGAGCTATTCTTGGGCTATAAATCTTAAAATATTTGAAGTTTTGTTAGTTTGAAGTCGCCCAGATTTTTCGACATTTTCCACAGAAATGGTTAATTTTCTCAAAAAAAAATTTAAAAGCATTGGTATAATTTTTCTTTTAGAAAAAGGCTAAAATGCCTTAACAAGCTCGCAAAAACCATCCGATATCTTGTTCCTTACCTAAAATCGTTGATTGAGTAGTGTTTTTGGGAAGATGCCTAATACCTATGAAAACAAACGTGGCTCGGACAAGAATTATTTCTATCTTTCTTAAACCAATGCAAATAGCATCTTTCGTCCTTTTTGGTGAAACGATGCCGAGTGATTCCGAAAAAAGCGTGACGATTGGTGCTGCCCAATAAAATTTACGGCGTTTTGTAAACAACGGCCAATTTTTGGGGGGGGGTTTTTTAAAATTTTTTTTAAAGACAAAAAAAAAGAATGGGGGTTTTTTCGCTACACCCTGCGTTGCCAGATCTACTTTTTAATTTTTTTATTTTAATAGCTATGCGCCTATATTTTTGAAAAAAAATATTAAGATGAAAGTTTAAAAATTTTCCCCTTAACGGTACAGAAGGTTCCGTAATTTTTTTGAGCTGTTGGTTTAGTGGGAATAAAAAAAAAAAAGGACTAATTACTTTTTTTGTGTATCTTTTTTTTTTGGGGGTATTTTTTAAACCCCCCATTGAGGCTAAATTTTTTAAAACCCAATAGTCGCAAAAAAATAAAAAGGTTCAAAAAAAAAACTAACCCTTTATTTTCAAAACCAACCCCCCAAAATTTTTAAAAGGGGGAAGGGGATGCTAACGCCAACACCATTTAAAACCTAGTTTTTAAAATAAATTTTTTTTGTTTAAGAAAAAATTTTTATTAAAAAAATTTTTAAAATTTATAAATAAGAAAACTTTATTTTTTTTTAAAAAAATATTTTTTCAAAACCCCTCTAAAAAAAAATATAAATATGTTTTAAAAATAAATTTTAATAAAACCTAAATTTTAAAAAAAAAATTTTAAAAACTAAAAATTTTAAAAAATATAATTTTGGGGATTTTTTAATGAAATAAGTATTTAAAATAAAAAAAAACATGATATTTCGATTTATTTAATATTTCTATTTTTTTTGGAAAAACGGGGGAAATTAATTTTTTTAGTATTTAGTTTATCTAAAAAAAAAAAGGCTGTCTAAATTTTATTTCTTTTAAAATTTTTAATTTAAAATTTAAAATTTACATGGGGTTTTTAAACTCTTTTTTTTTATACAGGTTTGGGGGGGGTGATTCAAATTCGTCTCGAAGAAAGGGGATCTCGGTAACCACAGGACATACAGGGTCGGTTAAGTAAATGGGGGAAAAATTTGGGAAATTTATGACCAATAAAATTCCTCTGAGATTTAAAAAAACCGTACACTTCGAGCCGGACGAAACAGATATTTTGTAAAAAAAGTTTTTATTTTTTTCCCGTGTTTTTTAAGAAATATTTAAAATTTAAATGACCCTTTTTCCCCCCAAGTTTTTAATCAAATTTAAAAAAATGACGTTTTTCTTTGGAAAAATAAAAACAAAAAAAAATGTAATTTTAAATCTTAAAAAAAAAAAAACTTTTAAAAAAAAAGTGTTAACAAAATCCGAAAGGGGTTTTTTTTTAAGTTACAAATAAAAGCATGGGTATTTTTAAAACTCAAAACATCCTGTATCTCAAAAAAATCGCGTGCATGTGGGTAATTTAAGAAGTTAAAATATTAATTTTTCTATGGGGTTTTTGTGATTTTAATGGCCAATTTTTTTTTTTTGCTAAACTTTTAATTTCCCCGTTGTATTGTTCGAAACACTTTTATATTAATAAAAAAAAAAAAACAATATACAATTTTTTTTTTCTTTTATGAATTTTACCAATTTTCCCTAAACGCCTTTTTTTTTTCAATAATGATTGTTCCCCAATTGTACTTTTTTTTTCCCCAAAATTTACATTTATGTTTTTTTAAAAATTGCATTAAAATGTTTAACATAAACATTGGACATTGCTCATAATTTCACTTGATCTCTTTAATAATCAATGGAATTTTTTTTTCCCCGCCCCTTTTTCAGTAAAAGAATTTATTAAAATGAACAAGGGGTTCAGTTTCACAACATCTGACAACGTCGGCTTTTCGATGGTAGGTTACGTTTAAATACGCGTTGGTTTATAAAAATTTTAAGAAATCTTTTTTATATTTCTTTAAATAAATCAATAAATCATTATTTAGTTTATGTTTTCCTAAACAACGATGCTAGCGCTAAAAAGGGGGTAAAACATTTGTCGGTCTTTTTTTTTTCCCATAAGTTTATGTATCTTCCCCAAAACACTATAATTTTCCAAAAAATTTGGCCAAAAAAGGGTTTTTGTCAAATCCCCAAAAATTATAAAAAATACAAGAAATTGTATAAAACATAAATTGTGGATTTTTACAAAAAACCCCAATTTCGGTTAAATAATCTTTTCATATAAACGCAGTACTTTCGAGTTATAATCAAAAAAGCGAATTCAGGGATATACCTTGAAAAAACCTTTAAATTAAAAAGGTTTTTTAAGCTTTTATAGTTTTTTAGATATTGACGTATAAAATTTTCTTTTGGGCCCAAATTTTAGGTAAGGAACAAGATATCGAGATACGGGCGAGCTTGTTAAGGCATTTTTTTAGCTACTTTTTATGAAAAAAAAAAAATTTTACCAATGCATTTAATTTTTTTGAAAAAAAAAATTTTTTTTTCGGAAATAAAAAAAACCCCCCAGCGGGGACATGTGAAACTAACAAAACTTCAAATAGTAGTAACATTTTATCCAAGAAAATTTTTGTCAACTAGCCTAAGTTTGTTAAAATCGATTAAACCGTTTTGAAGATACAAAAGTGGTTCTTACGGAAATCTTTAAATACCCTCCACCACTTTTTAGGGATACAGTTTAAAAACGCCAAAAAAAAAAGGTTCAAATTATCCCACTTTTAAAGGGTCAGTATTTTTTTTAGGTTAATAAAGCAAAATTAACAGAAACATCACTTTTTTAGTTCTACGATTGCAGTTACGCCCACTCTTTAGAAACTTGAAAAAAATTTCCAGCTATTTCTCTTTTACCCAAATTTTTCCAAAAAAAATTTTTCCCCCAACCCGTGCGATAAACATTTTCCCTTTTTTATTTGGACACCGGACTTGAATTTTTTAAAAATCATTTCCATTAGGTACATTTGGGCCCAAAAGGAAGGAAAAAATGAAACAGTTAAAAAAACAGTTAATTGGGCAACAGTCAATATTTTTTAAAAAAAAGTCGACAAAAAAAAAGGCTGCAAAGAAGCATCTTACCGTGTGTCCCAGATAATTGCACAAAAAAAGAAACCTTTTTGAAACAAAATTCATAAAAAAAATTGTTTTTGAAACTGAGATTTCTTATT
>JAHBCN010007030.1:0-45716 GCA_019359885.1 Listronotus oregonensis
TCTCATAACTCACTATGAAGATATTATAACCTTTCTACAACAGCTTAGCTCATTCAAGATTCGACCATGGCTCTGTTAAGTTCGTCATACGTTGTATTAGTAGCGTTAGTGCAAAATGTGTTTTACATTTATGCGCCTTTTAATGCTAAAACCGCTTCGATAATGATAGAAACCGAAGATTTTCCATCAAATAATTCATGGCTTTCACCTCAATATACGATAATGGATCAACACCATGTTGGTGTTTTTAAAACACTCGTACCAGCATCAGCCCAATCATTTCTCCGATACAAGGTTAAATTCCGCTATACAGATGATACTTTTGGAGAAACGGAATGGAAAACATTAATAAGTCAAGCATCCGATCCATGTACTAACGTGACCACTGCAGCAGAGGTTCCAGCAGTTGCCCCTCGACCTGATGAAATTTATAATAGTTTAATTATTTTTATTGCTGCAGCTTGTAGTTTATTACTAACTAAACTAGTGTATAAGATTGCTAAAAGTCAATGTACAATGTGGTTTAAATAAATTAAATTAAAATATAAATGTGTTTTAATATTTAATCTATTACACTTTAAGCAGCACCCCCTCAATTTGACGTTTGAATTTGGCGACTGCCATTTTTACTGAAATGTGTAAGATCCTAAGATACATCCCCACGTAACCTAACTCAAGCCCTGGTTTTGACGTTTGACGTTTGACATTTGACATTTGATATTTGATCCCACCATTTTTTTAGTGCATCGTAATACTCTAAAATATATCTCATCACGTAACCTAACTTTTCCAAATCACGTGGTATTTGACGTATGACGTTGACATTTGACATTTACATTTGACAGCCGCCATTTTTTTAGCGCATGCGCATTTTAAAATAAGCCTCGCCCAAGATTCCTAATTAATGTATGAAGTCAAGATTTCGAGATATAAAGCTCCTCCGGAGGTGGAGGCACCAGAACTGTCTTACTTACCCTACTGACAGATTTTCAAACTAACTTCTACCATCTTCTCTGTATTTGAAAATGTTGAAAGCCATACTTTCCTATTACAAAACCATATTTCTCGTTGAGAAACTGAGTTCTAAAAATTGTATACAATGTAGATGTTTATTCAAAACTTAAATATTTTTAAAACAGCTTAACAAAATGCCAGCAAACTATACAGGGTGTTAAAAGTATGATGCTTGCGATTTTAATGGGCGATAGAGGAGCTCAAAACAAGTCGAAAAAGCCAAGAACATATGAGTCAAAAGTTAATTGTTTTCGAAATATGCCCTTTCAAAGCTTAAAAAAGTCGGCACACCGCGCCTGTTTCGTCGAAGCGAGTCTCAACTTCGAACGTTTTTTTTGAGTGTTTGCATGTTTACACTTTTTTTAAAGAGATGTTCATTTACATACAAATAATAAAAAGTACTTCCTGCAATTTATTTTGATATTAAATTTAAGTAAAAAACAATCAATAATTGTTTGGTTTTTATTTGTAATTAAAAAATAATTGACTTACCACAAGAAAAGGCTTAATATCCATTTAAAGTACACTAATTATTATGCTTTAAAACAGCACTTTTTTGTTTTGCTTAAAGAATAAGATTTCTCGGTCGCAAACATTCCGTTTTCATCAGTCTTTGGTACACTTGCAATACGTTTGTCTTAAATTTAAAACATATCGGCATATTTTTCCGATTTACAAACAAAAGTATCGTGGCCGGATTGGTGAGCTTCTTTGTACAACTTACTTTACGCACAAAGGTTGCGCTCTGTTGCCAATGGGTTTTTAATTTTTTAACTGGGATAACAATTGTTAAAAAATTATTTATTTTTTTTTATTTGTAGACTAAAACATTTAAAATTTAGTTTATTTTATTATATAATGAATCTACTGATAAGCGATTAAGACAAAAGTTTCCAGTTGTTACGGTTTACAGAAACAACTGCTTTCATGACTTTAACATCGTTTAGACAAAAATCTGTCAAGTTTTGACAAATATGTTATATAAACTTTTCGGCTTATTTTAAGCTCCACTATCGCCCATTAAAATTATGAGCGTCATACTTTTACACCTTGCATATTTTTGAAAATTGATAGACCTTTCATTCTAAATAAAATCATACAGTGTGTTCTATTTTAAAAAAGTCAACATATTTATTTTTCATAACTTTTCGATGTTTATTTTTTTTGTTATACTTAAAAAATAATAAATAAAAAACTATAAAACTTTTATATAACTTTTAGTTATCGTTGTTAGTGGGTGTCAAAATATAAATAAAAACCCTAATCATGTGTTTTTAAAGTATAGTCTTATTATAAGAAAATCTCTAATTTTAATTAAAAAAGGAACTTGTAAAAAATATTTATTGCTTTTTACCTTTTATCTAAAATGTAATTTTATAAAAATAAGTAGCAGGAGTGGGAAAAAGTTATTTAATATTAAGTCGCACTCAATATATTTTAATATCCAACCACAAAGTTCCAATAATATATATTTAAATGCAAAGTAAGTTTTGAAAACTCTTTATAAGATTTAAATTGTTAAAATATTTTCCCAAAAGCCCCAAATATTTGAAGTTTTAGCGTAAAATTGGACGCATAACTATAATTCCATTAAATATTTATTTAAAACTTTTTTTTAATAAATAAAATGCTGATTTTTGGTTTTGGTAATTTATGTTTCTGAACCATATTATATACATGTACAGTTGTGTGCATCAAAAGTCGTACAAGCTTTGTATGGTGTAAACCTGCCTATGATGTTCCACATTTCATTAAAAAGTAGTACACGTATACATTCAGACTTTTGTAATTTTTCCGAGAAGTGTAGTGGAGACTAGTACAACAATATAATTAGTTTTCAGACTGCTACAGGGCTTAGGACTATTTCATAAATAATTAGTTCAGAAATCTTTTAAATAAGGTATTTTCGCTTATGCCGCTATATTTTTTGTATACCCTTTCCCCTGAGAAGTATTTTATCCTAATATTTTAAAGTGAAATAGTTTCTAACCCTATTATTACAAAAAAACACATGCTACGTTTTTTTCCTAAAATGTCCAAATAATTATTTATTTTTAAAATAAAATGAAATATTTATAATACATAATAATTATAATAATTAAGTCAATGAAAACATAAAGCTATATCAGTATTTCGTCATAGCACCATTATTTTCTATTAATTTATTTAGTCTAGTTGGTATCGAAGTATAAAGATTTCTTATGAGATTGGGATCATTGTCTAGTTCCTCCCAGGTTTCTTCAATAAAGTTTACTAGCTCATCCCTTGTGTTTGGTTTAAAGTTAACTCTGTTGATCTTTTTAGTCATAAGACCCCAAACATTTTCCAAAATATTAATGTCGGGACTTTTTGCGGGCCACATTAGTCTCTCTATATTTTGCCGTTCAAACAATTCTGTTATGATTGCTGCATTGTGGACCGGGCAATTATCTTGTTGGTATATAAAATTTTGATCGGGGAAAAGTTCTGAAACACTTAGGTAACATAATATTTTCCAAAATATTCCTGTACGTAATAGCGTTAAATCTTTCATTAATAGTCCAGCACACGCCCAATCCATGAGAGCTTAACCAAGCCCAAACATTTACCGAAAATCTACCGGATTTTTCTGAATTATGAATAAATTCTTCATTAAATCTTGTTTCTCTCGGCCTGTATACTCTTATATGTCCCTTAAAGCATGACTGGAAAACTTTTTCATCGGTAAATACTACACTATTCCAGTTCTCACGTAAAATGTTATTTAAAGGGAAAATTACTCTTGCCTGTTTATGTTCATTTCCAAGGATTACCTTTTTGGCAGCAACATAGTTTTTTAAATGTGATTTTTTAATTCTTCGACTAGCTGTTGATCTTGATGCCGGAAATGTTGTATGTCGAATAGCATCCCGGGCTGCTTCAAAGGGATTGTCCTCCAAATAGCGCAAGAGTGCATTATCTTGTTCTTGCGTACTTATTTTGATTCTTCCCGTTGGTTTTTTCCTATTCACGTTACCTTCAGTCTCCCATTTGCGCTTTATGTTTTGTACGGTCTTCTTATTTACATTTATAATATGGGCTATATTTCTTATGGGCATACCGTCTTGTAAATACATAACTATTTGTGCTTTTTTAAAATTATTTAGCTGTGGCATTGCAATATTTGTACGAGAAAAATGTTAAAAGCGCGTTAACTGAAATAAAAAATTTTGAATTTTGACACTACTAGTCAAAGTCAATGAGAAGTTTAATTAAACCTGATTTAACATAGCTTATAATTGCTGTACGACTTTTATATGCACACAACCGTACATACTGTTAGTTTGTAGAGATTTATGAATAAACAGATAGGTATGAGTATCTTTTTTATATCAAAGTCAAACGTTCCATACATTTATCTTTTAAATGATTATAGCTATTTATGTATCAAGGGCGTTACTGGGACTATAATGCCCTGAAGGTCTAAATAGCCCGAAGGCCTCTGGCCCGAGGGCTAGATTTCGACCTGATGGGCATTATAGTCAAGTAAAGCCCGTGGTGCATAAAATGCTTTATGTTTTACCCAAAAAAGAGTTTTTCAATGACTAATTACATTATTTATTCGCAATATAAAAACTAAGTTGCACCTGTACCTGTATACGTAAGTAGATAATGACTGGTGTTAAGTTTGACTTTGATGTTTCTGTCAGTTAGTCAGTTGGCATTTTTTATTTAACGATTTGCTCAAAATGGAAGAAATTCCACAAAATATAAGAGAAAAGGCCATAAAAGCGACCGAAAATCTTTTGCCAGTTAAATCAAGGCAACAGTATGATCGGGAGTATGGCATATTTGGTATTTGGAAAGATGCAAACGCAATTCTTCAAATAACCGAAAACGTTTTAATGGCATATTTCCAGGAACTGGTAAGTTATTGATTTTATTTTAATACATATGTTTAACAAACTTTATTATTTTTAGTCGGAAAAATACAGTCCGAACTCTCTCTGGACCAAGTATTCCACCCTAAGGTCTACGTTGATGGTCTATGAAAATATAGACATTTCGCAATACCATCGTATCATATCTTTTTTAAAAGTTAAGTCGAAAGGATACGTCCTGAAGAAGTCTAAAGTTTTGGAAGGAGAACAAATATTAAAATTTATTAAAAAGGCTCCTGATGATATCTACTTGGTACACAAAGTCATATTGGTAATGGGTGTTTTTGGAGATTTAACACGAGATGAGTTGGTCAAAATGACCATTGATGACATTGAAGATAGAGGAACAGTCTTGATTATAAAGGTACCAGAAACTAAAACTTCAACTTCAAAAAGTTTTACTATCATTGAAGAAGATTTAGGCGCTTTAAATTTAATAAAAAAGCACACAACATTAAGACCAGCTGGAATAAAGGAGCGAAGATTCTTTCTTACCTATAGAAAGGGTCGATGTACAGTACAACCCATTGGAAAAAATACCATAGGAAGCGTCCCAACATTGATCGCAAAATTTTTAAAACTGGATATTGCAGAAGCTTACACCGGCGTTTCAAACATGTGTTTAAAAATTTTATGTTTTACCTATCTATTATTGATCTATAATACCTTAGAAACGGAATATGTTATGATAGCAATAATACCTGCTATCACACCTAGGGCGTTATAAGCGGGCATTATGATAATGCCCGCTTATAATGCCCTAATGCGCTAATATGGAAATTTTATTGCTTATCCAATTTTATTTCTCTCACAATAAAGATCAAGTTTATACAAAAATAATTTTTTCTTTAAACAATACTAAAAATTAAACTTTATTTCCAAAATAAAAATTACAATTTTGAAATGTCCCGGAAAATGTAGCTGATCCCACTATAGAATGGTCGGTGTTTTTTGTGATGGTAGCAGCGGTGGTAGCACTAACGCTATTTTGTATAGAAGAACAGTCCATTAAAGAATTTTCAATAGTCGATACGGAATTAACCTCAGAATTAACTGAATTGGCAATCATTTTGGCTACTTTGTTTTTGGATGAAATACTTCTATATATCCTTCAGCTACTGAAGAGCTTTTCCATTTCCCATGTTGTTTTAGCGTTTCAAACGAAGCACCTGCCTCAACAAGTAAAGTTGACTATGTGCGACGCAAACAGTGGCCGGTGTAAGCTTCTGCATTATCCAGTTTTAAAAATTTTGCGATCAATGTTGGGACGCTTCCTATGGTATTTTTTCCAATGGGTTGTACTGTACATCGACCCTTTCTATAGGTAAGAAAGAATCTTCGCTCCTTTATTCCAGCTGGTCTTAATGTTGTGTGCTTTTTTATTAAACTTAAAGCGCCTAAATCTTCTTCAATGATAGTAAAACTTTTTGAAGTTGAAGTTTTAGTTTCTGGTACCTTTATAACCAAGACTGTTCCTCTATCTTCAATGTCATCAATGGTCATTTTGACCAACTCATCTCGTCTTAAATCTCCAAAAACACCCATTACCAATATGACTTTGTGTACCAAGTAGATATCATCAGGAGCCTTCTTAATAAATTTTAATATTTGTTCTCCTTCCAAAACTTTAGACTTCTTCGGGACGTATCCTTTCGACTTAACTTTTAAAAAAGATATGAGACGATGGTATTGCGAAATGTCTATATTTTCATAGACCATCAACGTAGACCTTAGGGTGGAATACTGGTCCAAGAGAGTTCGGACTGTATTTTTCCGACTAAAAATAATAAAGTTTGTTAAACATATGTATTAAAATAAAATCAATAACTTACCAGTTCCTAGAAATATGCCATTAAAACGTTTTCGGTTATTTGAAGAATTGCGTTCGCATCTTTCCAAATACCAAATATGCCATATTCCCGATAATACTGTTGCCTTGATTTAACTGGTAAAAGATTTTCGGTCGCTTTTATGGCATTTTCTCTTATATTTTGTGGAATTTCTTCCATTTTGAGCAAATCGTTAAATAAAAAATGCCAACTGACTAACTGACAGAAAAAGTCAAACTTAACACCAGTCATTATCTACTTACGTATACAGGTACAGGTGCAACTTATTTACTATATTGCGAATAAATAATGTAATTAGTCATTGAAAAACTATTTTTTGGGTAAAACATAAAGCATTGTATGCACCACGGGCTTTACTGGACTATAATGCCCATCAGGTCGAAATCTAGCCCTCGGGCCAGAGGCCCTCGGGCTATTTCGACCTTCAGGGCATTATAGTCCTAGTAACGCCCTTGATACATAAATAGCTATTGATGCATAAAATATAGCAAACTTAATTGTGTGTCAAATATTTGACAGTAAGTAATATGGTGTTAGAACTGTTACCTTAAAAAAAACAAGTTTTTACCAGGTATTATTATTCAATGTTGCTTTTGACCAATGTCAATATTATCAGATATTATTTTTAACAAATAATAATTTTATCAATGGTTATTTTGGTAGATCTTTTTTTTTATATGGGAAAAATGTTATTAAAATTAGGTAATTTTTTTAACCAGCTTAGTATTTTTTATAGGAGTCGATCACAGTTTCGATAAGGGCTATATTTTTTATTTAATTATTTCCGAGAAATATACTACTGACACGTCATTTATTTTAATTAACCTAATTAAAAATATCGACAATCCATAACTATTTTTATAACTCTTAAGACAGTACCAATAAAAAAACATGTTTGCAAAATAATTGGTAATATTATATTTAACCAAGAAAATATAAGAAAATATCCATTAAGAAAAACCGTAATTTTTTTACTATAACTGCAAAGGTATTAAATTAAAATAATTAATGGGAGCTCTTAAATTAGCCAGTGCGACACTAAAAAAAGGTTGAACATTTACATGAACATAAGCCTACTGTCCCTCCTACATAAAAATCAATAAAAAAAGTTTTTGTCGGTATGTATACAAAGTTACATTCAATTTTATACTTACTTATTTTTTATTTATCAATATCTTAAAATAGATGTTTTTTAAGGCGGTGCATTTAAGATTTTATAATTATACAGGAGCAGTATCACTTGCCTCTGTACTATTAGGGCGTAGGATGAGTAGGATTTGATTTATGTGTCATTCCATTACGTCTTTGGTGGGCATGTTGTACTAACATAATGGGCAATATATTTTCTTATAAGTATAATTTTAATTTATGACCGTTCTACTAACATAGGAGTGCATCGATGCATGAACCCTATTATTTTTTTTGTGTTACAGGAAAATATTATAAATAAAAGGTAAATTTTTAACATTTTATTTTTAAAAGGGACATTAAAAATATTTTTTTACTGCGTAAAAAAATATTTTTACATTGTAACGCAATTGTTTTGCAAAAATTAAATAACATTTGCAACTTCTGGATTTACAGGACTAAGAAAGAACTATTTTTTTAACTTTTTTCTTTCTCTCTGCAAAAAAATATATGTTGCTTTTAAAAAATCCCGAGAAACTAGAATTCTCTAAAATATGTTTTGGCAAACGAGGCACATGCCTTTCAGTTTTTTTTATTGTTATAATCGTCAGTAAAACTATCTTAATAACATCTAGTAAAATGACATCTGTCAAAATAATTTCTTTTGAAAATGACACCTGCCGGTACAGGTACCTATGAAAACGGACACTGTGTTAAAATAAGATCTGTCAAAAATAGGGATTTCCAAAAAAAAATCTGCCATAAATAAAATTTGAAGGGTAGGCGGAAAAACAATAAAAGTCTTTTTTTTATCTCAAATTACATATTTAAAGACATACATCATTTTTGCCGCTGACTTTTTATTTGTTTAAAATTACATCCGTCAAAAATAACATCTGTCAAAAACGACACTTGTCCCAAATAAGGTTTGCCAAAATATTATCGATTAAAATAATCTCTTAAACTTACATTTATATCGCATTTTAGTGGGATTTTTCTCCTTCGAAAACACCTTTTACGTACAGGGTCTTTGATTATATTTACCTGGCTTCTGAAGCCTTTATCTTTTAAGACAGAACAAAATGTTTAATATAAAAATTGTAGGTTTTTTTTCTATATTATCCTTTGAAATTATCAGTAAAAAAATATCGCAATAAAAAATGGAAAAATATAGGCAACATCAACTTTTTTAAACGAAACACCCTGTATATTATGCGCTACAATTTAAGATTCTTTTTTGCTGATTTTAAATATATATACAGTGATGATATTGGGATGAACCATTTTTGAGATATTTAAGCTTAAAATATACATAAATTGAAAAAAAATCATATTAGTATCAAGAAAGCTATAAAAACAATTGTTTTAATAAATTTGATGTATTAATATTGTAAAAAGGTTAAATTTATTATTTTTTATTAAAAGTAGTTTGTATTGCTTTTTTGTCAATGGGCTATTCAGAAGAACAAAAAATCGTTATTATGCGTCTTTTTTATGGTAACAATAATAATGTGACGACAGTGCAAAGGGAATATTACTTATTATATTCTTAACAACGGGTACCATCTATAAATACTATTAAATACATAGTTAGAAAGTTTATTGAGCGAAAAGGCTTTAAAATGAAGAAAAGGACTGCAGCACGAAATAAAAACAAAGTTTTGGATATCCTCGTTTTTTCAGGATAATTATTATACTTTTTCTATTAGACTAGCACTAACTACTTTTAATAACTTTAGAAAATCCTGAAATATTAATTTCGGATGCGACATCTAAGCTTAATAAAACAGATTATAAAATTAATTTAACCGTACAAATTTTATCCTTATAAATTTATGTCCGTTCAGAATCTTCCTGAACAAAACATGCAGGACTGACCTAAGTATGCATTGGAAATAGCTAGGTTTATGCAGCAGGATCCAAAGTTTTTAAATAAAATTCTATTTACCGACAAGTCTTCCTTCACTTTAGCAGGAATGTTTAATCACAAAAATAAACAACATTGGTCCAGAGAAAACCCTCACCAAATTCAGCATAACAATTTTATTGTTTCCATGGCTTTCTTGATACTAAGTTTAAAACTATTTTGTTATTTGTTTATAATTTAACCTAAAATATTATAAATATGGTTCATTTAAATATCATCAATGTATATTTGAAATCAGAAAAAAAAAGATCTTTCGTTGTAGCGCATAATATACAGGGTGTTTCATTTAAAAAAGTTGAAGTTGCCTATATTTTTTCATTTTTTTATTGCGATATTTTTTCACTGATAATTTTAAAAGATAATATGAAAAAAATCCTACAATTTTTATAAAGAACATTTTTTTCTGTCCTCAAAAATAAAGGCTCCAGAAGCCACGTAAATATAATCAAAGACCCTGTACAATTGGTTAGAATTAATTAGGCGACAATATGGTAACTTTATGGTTAAGCGAATAAAAGTTAAAAAATATGTGAAAGCACTATAATTTTTGCAAGAATAATAAAATCAACAAACAACAAAAACCACAAGGATCAAAGGTTTTGCTACTTTTTTTGTTCATACGCCTATTTTAAAGATATTTTAAATAAGCGTTTTATCTAGTAATATTTACGGTTAAATAATCGATACTTTAAGGATAGAGAGCTAAAACCTAGCGCATTCCACGTGAAAAAAATTAGTGGTAGTTATATAAATAGCTATCCTTAAGTAACAGAGCACGTAATAAAATGTAACCTATTTTAAGGTATTCTTGCAGTTTGAAAGATGTCTGGAGTATTTTTTTTTGACAATTTTGCGTTAGTGCTATTTTGCTTAAACAATTTAAAATGGTTTGCTGCAACTTGTGTCACAATACAATGTTCAAACGCCTGCATATTAAGCAGTTTTATATAAAAAAAAACAAATAAATATTATTTAAAAAAAAATATAGGTAAATTAACTCTTCTTGAAGATTGTATCTGCTAAAGTCAACATCTACTTCCTGTTTTTTCAGAAATGATGCGAACTCGACTAGTACTAAATAGTGTAAGTCTCTAATTTAAAATAAATTCAATGAATTAAAAACAAGTTTTTTGTTTAAATGCTTAAGCCCTTCTATTTAGTATTTATAGTTTTGATCTTTTTTATGAAGAAAATTTCACACCTCTACTTTTTAACCAATAAGATGCCTTAATTTTGACTAGTTACCATGGCAATTAAAAAAAAATCCTGAATTTTTTTGTGGCGCCACGATATTTAAGTGGAAATTTTTTGACAGTTGAAAAGGTAAACATAGGATCTACAACCATTAAATAATGTAAATATACCTGTGAATAATGCAAAATTGATATAAGAATTAACATTATTATTTATTATTCACTATAAAGTTTCATTAAACAGAAAACACAAATTTGTTTAATTATTATGCATTAACAATTTATATTTCAAAAAACATAGGATCTACAAACATAGTAAGATTTAAATGTTGCTTGAATTCTAACCCATCCTCTCTTCTTAATGGAGAATAGGACGGTGACGAATTAATTAGATGTCTGTGTTTTAAGACATACATGTAATATTTTGAAACAATTTTGTTCAAATCTATTTTACGCAAAAGGCCATATTTACTTGACATCTTCAGCAGACTTTCTTGGATTTTCGTAAACAAACCATTCGACTTTAACGCTTCCTGGTCGCATTCTTCCATTAAATTCGTTAAATATATTAATTTTGGATGACATATTTGCACTTGACTCAACTCTTTGCAGTATTTATATAAATTGTACTTTTAAAAGCATTTCATTTTTCTTAAATTGTTTAACGCAAATGCTTACAGAAAATGTTTTACATAAGAATATCTTTGTTTGCTGGTTTACTATACAGTAACTTAATGTAACTTAACAATATAAACCTCATCTGTCAAAAGCATGGCCGCCTATATCACGGCTACCTACTGCAACAAACCATATTAAAATTATATTTTTTACATTAGAAGTGTTATGGATTACTTTAACAAAAAATACATTTCTACCACCTTTAGTGACCTAAAATTATTAAAGGGCGATAGACTGAACTAATACCCATCTGAGTTTTAGCATTTGGTGTAACTAAAGTTGGTAATATTTTTTATTTAACGAAATATGGTGGATATACCTACATACGAATTTCTTTAAAATTGCATCATGTTACTTGTAAAAAATACATTTCTACTATTTTTAGTGACTTAAAATTACCAAAGGACGATATATTGAAATACTACCCATCTGAATTTAAGCATTTGGTGTATCTAAAGTTGGTATTTTTTTATTTAACGAAATATGGTAGATATACCTACATATGAATTTCTTCGAAATTGCGTCATGTTACTTGTAAAAATATATTTCTACCACCTTTAGTTAACTAAAATAACCAAATGGCGATAGACTGAGCTGGTACCCATCTGAGTTTCAGTGTTGGTTTAACTAAAGTGGGTTTTTTTTGTTAACGAAATATGGTGGATATACTTCCTATACGATTTTTTTAGGATTTATTTCATGTTGAACTAATATCTCCATTGGCAAATCTCTAATGATATCGACTAATAAGCAAAATAATAACAAAATACATTTAATTATAATAGATTTTATTAATATTAAAAACACAATTATTATAAATTTTTGTGGGCTGGCTTGAATTGGTGGTTTGAATCTGGGTACTTTCTGTTTTATTTTGCATTGTGCTCTGATCATGATTAAAATTGCTAGCACTTGATGAAGTTCTTCTCATGGATTCAATCATCTGATGATGATGTTCAACGTCCAATTGTAAGTAAAGTTTGATTGACTGAGTATTACTGTGTCCAGTAATTTTAATGAGCTGTTGTTCACCAACTCCTTCCTTGGTAAAATTCGAAACAGCTGTTGCTCTGGCAGAATATTAGTTATTGTTACTTTTTTAGTGTCAATTTCTATATCAAAGGCTGCTGATTTAAACCATGAAGATACAATGTTCTTACCAACTGGGCTATTCTTGTACCATCCTTTCGAATTGGGTTGACTCCAGTACGGATTTGGTGTTAAAAATAATCTGTCGGTCTAAATAAGATTTTCCCTTTTTTCCATCAACTTCTTAAACAAACAAACCGGACACATTTGTGGATTGTCGAAATTTGTAATCAACCATTTACTATCCAACAGTTTTTTAGAACCACCTTGTGTGGTTTTAGAGAATATTGGATTATATTCTATCCGACCTTTTGGGTTTCCGAAATTATCAGTTTTTTCTTTAAAGTATTGGATATACGCAGAATATCCTTTCCTTCCTCTCCATGTCAGCTCATGTGAAACTATGTGAAAAAAATTACGCTGACATCTGGAGTATTTTCATCCCACATTTCAATAATTTTTTTGTATTCGTCATTGGTAAAGGCTGCAGCACTCGCTTTTCTTTTTAATGGGTCTCTCGGTAATTTTTTGCGCTTAGCATCGCGTGCAGCTCTGGCGGTCGCCAATTTCACATCAGAAAACGGATTAAATTTTATTTTATATTTTTCGTAATAAATTTCTTTTACTGCTTAGCAGTAGAGTTCCACAACTCTCCTTATAATCTTCAAAATTTTTCTTTTTCATATTAAATGCGTACTCCTCCAGTATAGTAGCCAGCTGTACTACACTCATACACTCATGAATATTATATAACTTTTCGTCACAAAATTCAACAAACTGTTTCCAAACACTTGATTTTGATTTTCGGGTGTTATCTGGTGTTATATTTTGAATATCTTGTCTAATTACTTGTTGATTTTCTTTACCAAATCGCGACATTTCGCTATACACTTATTAAACTCAACGTACAGACGTTTTAAACAAGTAATTATTAAGCTTTGTGACAGAACCGGTTAAACAAATATAACAAATCAACATATGTCAAAAACAACAATACCCTCGCCAACTTGACAAGCAGTGAAATATTAAATGTCAGTTGATTAATAATTTTTTTTAAATTATGTTGTGAAATTTTCTTACCGAATACCACGCAATCTTTAATTATTCCTGGAAATTTTCTTTCGGGCACGAATATTTTAAGAAAACTATCCCTCGTCGCTTCGCGACTCGGTATTATTTTCAAAATATTCGAGCTCTGAAGAAAATTTCCGGAAATAATTTAAGCTCTTGTGATATTATAGGTGAAAATTCTTTCCTATATTCTAAAAATTTGGATTAAGGGGTTTTCGATCCTCGAGAATCGATCTTGCATGTTCACATTACAAAAATCCAAAAATAGCTATTTTCCTAACAAGTGGAAAGAAACATTTCCACACGGGGGTGCTACGCACCCTCGTGTCAAAAATTTCTTTCCGCAAGTGTTAGGAACTATATTTTTTCTACGAGCGTACCAAGGGAGATGACACAAAAACTATGTTTTAAATAAAATGCAGGGAAAAAATAAAGCTAAAAATGTATTAGGCAGTAATAATAATGAATAATATGAGAACTAGGACTTAACTATTTTACAATGTTATTTATAATTATTTATATTAAAAGTACAATTTGTCATATGCTCTACATTTACGGTAAAAGCTAAATCAAGCGAACGGTTTGAGCAAATGGATAAACCAGAACTTATATATTTTTAAAAACATTATTTGTTAGAATTTTATAAACAATTTTCATTTTGTGTTATTGATTCATCTATATAACTAACTGAAGAAGATTTCCATTCTCCGTGCCGTTTTAGGTTTGTTATGTTTGTCCCAGAAGAATTAGCCAATAAAGTTGCGGAGGACCTCCAAAAACAGTGTTTGGTACACTCTTTACGATTTTCAAGCTTAAGAATCTCGGGTGTATTAGAGGAAATTTTTTCGATTTTGTTTATCCCCACGCACTCAACAGTACATTTACCATTTTGAAAATTTAGAAAAATCTTCGATGGTTAGTGTTTGATGGACGCAATTTTATACAAAGGTCCGTGTAACATGTGTCTTTGTGTCTGGTATGTTTGCCACTAAGATATCTTTCTTATCTTCAATGTCATCCAAAGTTAAATTTCTTAGCTCTTGGCGACAGCAAGCTCCAGCATTTCCAAAATTAGGCACAATTTTATGGAACAAATATGTGTTATCCGGAGCTTCGGATGAAAATTTGGTGATATCTTCTTTGGTCAACGTTTTAGATTTTTTAGATTTAAAGCCCGTATTTTTTTGCCTAATAAAGGTAATTATCTTATAAAATTTGCTAATGTCCACATTTCGCTTCAGATTTATTATCGTTTCCAGCATGGAATATCTGGCCCTTTTGTAGACGGCTTTAACTTCTTGGAAAGTTGGCAAAATATGCTAGATAAACCTCCTCTTTTTTCAATGTATTAAGGTTTTTTTTAAACACCAATTGTTGAAAAAGGAATATTTTTGTTTATATTGAGCAGAGATGGCAAAAATGACCTCCACCACTGCAACCTTGCCAGATTTATTGTGGTTTCTCCTATCGTTCTTTAGAGTACCTTGTCCAGGCCCTTCTTCTAAACTAGACTTCAGAGTCTTGATAGTGGCCACTCCATATATCTTGCCGGTTTTAGCTTTTCCTCACCAAGCCTAGTAAACCTAAGCCTACATAGTGCTTCACAGTGGCACCACACATGTACGGCTGTTTCTTCAGCCTCCTGGCAGAACCTACACAGGCTATCCTTCACCAGGCCTATTCTATCCAGGTGCTTGTTGAGTTTGCAATGTCCTGTTAGTTAATCTACCGTTATACTTACGACTTTACGACTGTGGCTCAGTAGGTCCGAGGTAAACTTGGCCGAGCAGGTCTTAATGAACTGCTTTGCCGGTCGTTGTCCTGGTGTTTGTCCAGCTTTAAAACTCTCTGTCTACCCAGCTCTTGATAGATGCTTTAAGGAGGCCTGCCGAGATTCCACAGAATTGCTCAGGGCCTATCATTTTCATGGGTGATCCTCTTTTGGCTAGGTCGTCGGCCTTCGTTACATGGGTGTCCCTCGTGGCCTGGTACCCAGGCCACGAGGGACGAGTTTGTTTGCCAATCCGACTTTATCCAGGGCCTGTATACAGTCCCCCACTAGTTTGGAATTAACTTTTGGAGAACTGATGGCCTTCAGGGCCGCTTGTATAGTATTATACTTAAGATTAAAAATTATTTTGAACGTCAATACAAACTCATCATCATAGAAACCGAATGTAACTTGGTTAATCGACAATACAATTATTCAACGTCACACTCATAATTTTAGGTGTTGAGAGCCAGAACGAACAGCCACAAAATCTTAAATAGTGCATTAAAATGCATTTCCAATTTCAGAAAACCTTCACCTAGAAAACCACACATTTTTTTAAACCCAATTTTTTCCATTTAGGTTATTAATTGGATGTCCGGTCTGGGTCTCAAGGCCTCATTTAACGTTTGCAAACTCTCTGTCTACCCAGCTGTTGATAGATGCTTTAAGGAGGCCTGCCGAGATTCCACAATGCTCAGGGCCTATCATTTTCATGGGTGATCCTCTTTTGGCTAGGCGGACGAGTTTGTTTGCCAATCCGACTTTATCCAGGGCCTGTATACAGTCCCCCACTAGTTTGGAATTAACTTTTGGAGAACTGATGGCCTTCAGGGCCGCTTGTATAGTATTATACTTAAGATTAAAAATTATTTTGAACGTCAATACAAACTCATCATCATAGAACCCGAATGTAACTTGGTTAATCGACAATACAATTATTCAACGTCACACTCATAATTTTAGGTGTTGAGAGCCAAAACGAACAGCCACAAAATCTTAAATAGTGCATTAAAATGCATTTCCAATTTCAGAAAACCTTCACCTAGAAAAACACACATTTTTTCAAAACCCATTTTTTTCCATTTAGGTTATTAATTGGATGTCCGGTCTGGTTCTCAAGGCCTCATTTAACGTTTGCAAAACTTAAAAAAGTATAATTTTAAAAAAATAATATATAAATATATATTATTTTTTTAAAATTATACTTTTTTAATAGATTATTATGGAGAGCTAGTCTGCTCACGCAATAATAGAAACAAAAAACATGAAAAGACATAAAAAGGTTTAATTCTTTATAAAATTGATTTGTTTTAAGTACTATAATAAAATAATTATTTTTATGAAATTATATCAAAATAGAAAATAAACTTACTTATAACGGGTTACCAATATTTTCAAGTAAGTTTATTTTCTATTTTGATATAATTTCATAAAAATAATTATTTTATTATAGTACTTAAAACAAATCAATTTTATAAAGAATTAAACCTTTTTAAGTCTTTTTATGTTTTTTGTTACTATTATTGCGAGAGCAGACTAGCTCTCCATAATAATCTATAAAAAAAGTGTAATTAGAAATAATAATAATAATAATATATAAATATCTTTATTCTGGAGAAAAGCCAAATAATTTTTCTTTTAATACCACTATAGATATTTTAATAACATTTGTCATACATGTACTATGTATCAAGAGGCTTTTTTAGTGTACTACATTTTTTTTATTTTTACCAGTGGCGTACGTCACTGATTTCTCTTAGAATAAAAAATAGTTTTGAAATCTCCAATCATTTATAAGCAAAGTTGATCACTTGATTTTTTTCAATCCGATGCACGATAAAACCATTTTTCTGCATGATCATAAATTATAACAATATAGATAAACAATATAATATTATCATGCAGAGAAATATCTAGACTTAATTTTATTAGGTGAAAACCGTGCTTCGGACTAAAAAATTATAAACAGTTTTCTCCTGATTATTTTAGTCCGACGCACGGTTTCCACCTAGAAAAATTAAATTTAGATATTTTTCTGCATGGTGATATTGTTTACCTATATTGTTATGATTTATGATCATGCAGAAAAATGGTTTTTATTTTTTTAAGCGAAAACCGTGCATCGGATTAAAAAAAATCAAGTGATCAACTTTGCTTATAAATGATTGGAGATTACAAAAATATTTTTTATTTTAAGAGAAATAAGTGACGTACCATTAATATCTGCAAAAATAGGCAGGTCAAATTCCGTATGCCAAATTTTATTAAAATCTCTATAGTGGTACTACTGGTATTAATAATAAATGATTTATTTTTGAAAATTTTACCACCTTGTATCTTAAAACTTAGAACGTTTAAAACATAGGTTCATATAAACTTTTCTCCTTAAAATGGACCCAAAAATTGCCCAACAATTTTAAGTTGTCAAAATGGTGACATATTATCGATGACGATTTTTTGCCTAAATTTTTACCCTCTTTACCCTTATCCGCCACCCCTTTTGTATCCACCTAGCTGTCAGCCCGCGCGGGAACATAATTAACAATACTAAATGAACATGTTTTACGAGAGGAACTCCATATTACTGATGACGATGATTTTTCGGCTCCAGCTTTCCGTCTACTAACAATACCATTAAAAAAACTTGGGTTCCGATTTTAAAAAATAATCGATAATGCCCCATGTCAATCTGGAATATACTGTATAAATATTTCTTTCATAAAAAACAGCCCGACTAAAAATACTAATCGACCAATTTGAGATTTTTGTGCCAAATCCATTGTTTTGATTTTTACAATTTATTCGAAGTTAGGGACTCGCACTGTATACTAAAGGCTTACTTATGTTTTGAATTTGGGATTCTAATATTTGTATTCACAGATCAACTACTAAAATAGGTTGTAAATAGATTCTTATATAAATTTTGAAGTTAACTTAAGTCTGATTTTCCTCATTGTTATCTATTTCTAGCACAGTGGCAAAATGTCAGCTTCCGGAAACAGAAAACAATTAGATCTAAGTTAGAATTTAGGTGATATAGTACATTAAGTACATAATCGGATTTCTAAAACCTTTAGTAATGCGACATCGCATGTCCCGAGATTTAGACAAAAACCGATTTGAATACAAAACAGGCAGACTCGCTGCCGATTCCCTTGTGCAGAAACAAAAGGGCAACGAATGAGAAGGGAATTGCCACAGCGGGTCATGATTTTTAATGACTATAATTCTATACGGTTCCGTATGTTACATAAAGTTTGGGCGACAAGTTCGTGCCTAACAAATAACTACATTAAGAGCAATTATGGAAATATAAGTATATTGTTGAGACTTTATAACTTTCTTTACGCGGATTTAACAAATAAGCAATACTTTATTTTCAGCTGGAATACTTGACACTTTCTGATCTTAACTTTATCACCTAACTGGTGATAACGAATCCATTGGCCCAGTCGTAGCTGGACTTCGGAATAAATGCAAAAAAATTCCTAAGAAATATGCGCATATATATGCAGACATTTTTTAAGAAATATGCATTACTTTTAAAAATATATAGACCCAAAATATATTTTTAATATAAAACTAACATTATAAAGAAGTATTTAGTACTTATATTATCTAAGACATTTTAAAATCAAATATTTTTTAATGTTTTTAGGCAAAACTTTATGTTTTTTGTCGGTTTGCATTTACGTGTATAAGAGAAAATTACTGATCTAGGTCAATTAAAGTAATAAGGCAGTTTAAAAGTTTACAATTAGTACTAAGGTAAAATTTTGTAACAATTAAATTTAAAAAAATGAAATTTTGTCAGTTATGTTGCTTAATTTGTTAGAAACGGCTGTTCTTATTTTTCCAGTGACGTTTTTACACGATTCTTTAAAGTCAGTAATTAAACCTGTAGACTTTAAAAGGGACATGTTTTTTTCTAATTTTTAAGTTATATTAAGTACAAATTCGTAATTCCTTCAATAAAAAATAAATTGTGTGGCAAATTTAGATGTTAATAATCATTTACATTCTTGCAAAGCTAAACACTATGAACCAATAAGTTCGGAAACTAATAATTTTACTGCACAAAATGTTCGGTGTACAAAATTGCATCTTTTATTGTAGTTTGTCATTTTGGTAAAAACGGCTTGGGACGCAAGAACATTTTTGATAGACACTTATTGTACTTTTATAAAAGTTTTAAACCGTTTTTATATTTTTTAATATACTGGTTCACCTGGAAAAACTGCTGTCTTATTTCGTCGGCAATAAAGTTCAACGTGTGAGCTAAACACTAAAGGCTTCGTAGGAATTAAATACATTTCTGAGTAGTAATTATTGCAAATAATGTAATTACTACTAGTAATAATGATGCTTAATCGGTTGTAGTTGATTGTAGTAACAATTTCTTTTACTTAATGTGAGTACACAAAATATAGCATTTTACGAAAATTAATGGAGGCATAAAAAAGTGCGACATATACTCAAAGACTGCAAACGATGCTAATGAATGTAGTAATCTCTATTTTTTTGTAGTGTCAATGATGAGGCAGAAAAAATTATAAATACACATCTGAGCAGTAATTATTGCAAATGATGCAATTGTTACTAGTGATATTAATGCTCAATCATTTGTGGTTAATTGTAGTAACAAAACTATTTTTTTTACTTGATGCGAGTACACAAAATATCGCATATTACGAAAAATAATGAAGGCATAAAAAAGTGCGACATATTCTTAAAAACTACAAACGATGCTAATGAATATAGTAAACTCAATTTTTTGTAGTTTTAATGATGAGGCAAAAAAATATATAGACATATTTTGAGCAGTAATTATTGCAAATAATGCAATTGCTACTAGTTTTAATGATGAGGTAAAAAAAAATAAAGAAATATTTTGAGCAGTAATTATTGCAAATAATGCAATTTCTATTAGTAATATTAATGCTCAATGGTTTGTGGTTTATTGTAGTAACAAAATTTAACAAATAGGCTCCATTGAGATGGAGTCTATTTGTTATTTAGTAATATTTTACACTATTTTACACATTTTTTTACCTACGAATTGCTAAAATACACCTTTTTTAAGAACGCTTACCTAAAAAAGTGTATAATGGTGTACACTATTTCTGAATAACAAGCAGACTTATGTTAACATACATTTTTATAAAAGTTGTTTATATTCTGGGCTTTAGTAATATACAACGCGGCATCTGTCAGAAATATTAAAAACTTTTTGTTTGGCACACTATCCGGTAAATAAAAAGACGCTAACTGTAACTGTTAAATTATTTGTCTTTTCCAGATATTTTGACGCATTTAAATAATTCTTTATTATGAACATCAATTAATTAGAGTGCCTAAAGAATCTGTAGTCTCATTTATTACAATATAGAATTAATTAGTACCACCGATTTTTCTAATTTCGTAAACCATCAAAGTTATATAAATATGCACGATTTATTAATATGTGAAAATGGAGGCCAAAATATGCAATATATGCAAATTAAAATTGGTAATAATTAACCTAAAAAGACGTAAATCGTTCATATATATATAACTTTTTGTTTTAAAATGAAAAAATAAAAAATATGCATTTTTCATAAATTCTGAAGTCTAAAATGAGCTTTGGTACAGGGAAACGGCATAGAAAGGAATAATTTTCGCAGGTTTTTCACTTTTACTTTCGGTTTAACCGAAAATGGCTCTGGTCTTAAATTTTTAAATGGAACATTCTAAATATTTTAACATTTTTATATTTCTATGACAGTTCTAGATCGGAATTTATTATTTTAAAAAGTTTTTAAGCTTCCTTAATTTTTTTAAAACCACTTTTTTTGTTGCCTCTGGATGGTCATGATCGGATGCAAACTAATATAAGGACCTCAGGTGATGTCAGAAAATTACAGTGGCAAAGTTTGACTTATATAGAATCACATTTTTGTGCCTAACTATTATTTTTAAATTGCGACCCTTTAAAAAAACACAAAATTATTTTTTTGACGAATCTAACAATACTAATTTATTTTTGAAAGAAAAGTAAATTTAATATTCCTTAGCAAAATACTGGATTAAAACTTATTTACTTTTGTTAAGTTGCGCCGTGGATGGCCATGATGCATAATTTTATTGTCCTATTTCTATTTATCATAATACTTATTAAAATTTTAGCATTGTAATTTTCTGACATCGCCTGAGGACCTTAAATAAGTTTTCGTCTGATTATAGCCACGTAGATGCAATATTAAAAGTGGCTCTTAAAAATTCAGCAAAAGTAAAAACTTTTAAAAATTTTACACTCTCATCAGAAATGTGTCAGAAATCCCAAAATGTTAATATATACAGTAATATAATAACTGTTATATATATTACATATTTATTATATAATATATAATGTATTATCTATAATTTTTTATGCCTTTATTATTTATAGTAATATGCCATATTTTGTGCACTTGCATCATGTAAAAAAAATTGTGTTACTACAAAAAACTACAAACTATTGAGCATTAATAACACTAGTAGCAATTGTATTATTTGCAATAATTACTGCTTAGATATGTATGTTTAATTTTTTTGCACCATTATTGATACTACAAAAAAATTAAGTTTACTACATTCATTAGCATCGTTTGCAGTCTTTGAGCACATGTCGCACTTTTTTGTGCCTCCATTAATTTTCCTAATCTTCGATATTTTGTGTACTCACATTAAGTAAAAAAAAATTGTTACTACAATCAACTACAAACAATTAAGCATTGTTATCACTAGTAGCAATTACATTATTTGCAATAATTACTGCTCAGAAATGTATTTAATTTTTGTCTGCCTCATCATTGATAATAGTAGATAGACATTTATTAGCATCGTTTGTAGTTTTTGAGCACATGTCGCACTTTTTTATGCCTTCATTCTTTTTAGTAGTATACGATATTTTGTGTATTCGCATCAAGTAAAAAAAATGTTTTGTTACTACAATAAACTTCAAACCATTAAGCATTAATATCACTAGTAGAGATCGAACGCTGTTAGAACAACACCGATACGTCACGGTTTTATACGGGTTTGCCATATGAGACCGTGACGTATCGGTGTTGTTCTTACAGCGTTCGATCTCTAGCAATTGCATTATTTGCAATAATTACTGCTCAAAATATGTCTATATTTTTTTGCCTTGTCATTAAAACTACAAAAAAATTGAGTTTACTAGATTCATTAGCATCGTTTGTAGTTTTCAAGAATATGTCGCACTTTTAATGCCTCCATTAGTTCAATATCAAGTAAAAAAAAATTTGTTACTACAATAAACTACAAACCATTGAGCATTAATATCACTAGTAGAAATTGCATTATTTGCAATAATTACTGTTCAAAATATTTCTCTATTTTTTTTACCTCATCATTAAAACTAGTAGCAATTGCATTATTTGCAATAATTACTGCTCAAAATATGTCTATATATTTTTTTGCCTCATCATTAAAACTACAAAAAAATTGAGTTTACTACATTCATTAGCATCGTTTGTAGTTTTTAAGAATATGTCGCACTTTTTTATGCCTTCATTATTTTTCGTAATATGCGATATTTTGTGTACTCGCATCAAGTAAAAAAAATAGTTTTGTTACTACAATTAACTACAAATGATTGAGCATTAATATCACTAGTAACAATTGCATCATTTGCAATACATTACTGCTCAGATGTGTATTTATAATTTTTTCTGCCTCATCATTGACACTACAAAAAAAATTGAGATTACTACATTCATTAGCATCGTTTGCAGTCTTTGAGTATATGTCGCACTTTTTTATGCCTCCATTAATTTTCGTAAAATGCTATATTTTGTGTACTCACATTAAGTAAAAAAAAATTGTTACTACAATCAACTACAAACGATTAAGCATCATTATTACTAGTAGTAATTACATTATTTGCAATAATTACTACTCAGAAATGTATTTAATTTTTTTTCTGCCTCATCACTGAGACTACAAAAAAATTGAATCTACTACATTCATTAGCATCGTTTGTAGTTTTTGATCACATGCCGCACTTTTTTATGTCCCCATTATTTTTAGTAATATGCGATATTTTGTGTACTCGCATCAAGTAAAAATTTTGTTTACAATGAACTACAAACGATAAGGCATTAATATCAATAGTAGCAATTGCAATATTTGCAATAATTACTGCTCAGATATGTATTTATAATTTTTGATGCCTCATCATGTATACTTCAAAAAAATTTAGTTTACTATATTTATTAGAATCGTTTGTAGTTTTTAAGCGCATTTCGCACTTTTTTGTGACTTCATTATTTTTCGTAATATGCGATATTGTGTGTACTCGCATCAGGTAAAAAATTTTTGCTACTACAATAAACTACAAACGATTGAGCATTAATATCACTAGTAGCAATTGCATTATTTGCAATAAGTACTGCTTAAAATGTATTTATAATTTTTTCTGCCTAATCATTTATTCAACAAAAAAATTGACTTTATCACATTAATTAGCATCGTTTGTAGTTTTCGAGAATATGTCGCACTTTTTTATACCTCCATTATTTTTCGTAATAAGCGATATTTCGTGTACTTGCATTAAGTAAAAAAAAATGTAATTACAATCCACAACAAACCATTGAACATTAACATGATTTGTAGCAATTGCATTATTTGCAATAATTAAATGTATGTATATATGCAATATTTTGTGCCATTGCGTTATTTGCAATAATTACTGCTTAGAAATATATTTATAACTTTTTCTGCTTCATCATTGATACTACAAAAAAATTGAGTTTACTACATTCACTAGCATCGTTTCGTAGTTTTTGAGCACATGTCGCACTTTTTTATGTCTCCATTATTTTTCGTAATATGCGATATTTGGTGTACTTGCATCAAGTAAAAAATACTTTTTTGTTACTATAACCAACTACAAACGATTGAGCATTAATATTACTAGTAGCAGTTACATTATTTGTAATAATTACTGCTCAAAAATGTATTCATATTTTTTCTGCCTTATCATTAAGACTATACAAAAAAATGAGTTTACTACATTCATTAGCATCGTTTGTAGTTTTTGAGCACATGTCGCACTTTTTTATGCCTCCAATATTTTGTGTATTTTGTGTACTCGCATCAAGTAAAAAACAATTTTGTTACTACAATAATCTACAAACAATTGAGCATTAATATCACTAGTAGCAATTATATTATTTGCAATTATTTGCTCAGAAATATATTTATAATTTTTTTGGTCTAATTATTTAAACTACAAAAAATTGAGTATTTCACATTCATTAGCATCGTTTGTAGTTTAAAATAAATTAAAAAAATATATATTAACTCGGGTTCTAGTGTAATGCAGCTCTCGCAATACTGTGCAACTTTACATTAATTTAACTATTATTGTATTTTCCATATTTTCTAAAATCCAAATTGTTAGGGTTGAATGTGAATTACCCTGTATATGAGCATAAAATAAATAATAGGTATTTTATAAATATGTATTTATTTTTCTCTTCACTCAGTATATTATGATCGGCAAAAAAGTATTCTATTAGATTTTGAAAAATTTAAAGGTACTTATTAAAATTAGTGGGATAATTATACATATTTTTAAAAAGTAAACTAAAAATATACATATTCAGTTTAACATTTTAAATAGAAGATTTGTTAAACCATTTCATAACATTAAAACTTTAATAAATAATAGTAAAATCACACGGCACTGAATTACTAAACACACGGGATCAATTTACCTGTCATTCGATTAGAATCGATAACACGATTAATTAAAAATTTAAAACTGCACAAAAGTTCCATTAAACAACATGCAAACACATCCTGCCATACTAAAAAATTTGACGAGACAACCACGTTTTAAAGCGCGATTTGTTTTAACAATTAAGTCATTAGAGTCCCGTTTAATCTTTTTGTCATTTGTCCCGTAACTAATCCATTTATTGTTTTTACGCTGAGTCCTCTCTTTGGCTTCTCTTTTATTTTTGTCGCTTAATGGCAGACACATCAAAGCGACGCGTGACCTGAAATAGTAAAACGCTCTTTACTGACTTGGTAAAGCGGAAAAAGTAATTTGTAATCTAGCCCAAATGGATTTATGTCTTCGCATTTTTTGCTGTTTATCCGGATACAGTATTGATATTTAAATTCTTTTACGGTATAATCATCTTGTTAAATTAAACCTAAAAATAGTAGTGAAGTTTAAAAAATTCCCATATTGCTAAAATTTGTTGGGAATATTTAAGTACCATTGTATAGTATGTCTTAAAGTATATCGTTATGGCTTTTGACGGACCATACCCCAATAACCTTTAACGATTTTATTACCTATTGTCATGGGGTAAACCCATTTGTTCATAAGGGCAGGGGTGGGCCAGTTATTTCTTGAGTGTTAACCATTAGGCATATAAATATTTTGGCTAATATTTTAGTGGCAGTGTTGGATAACCATTTTTACTGTGCGTTTCGGAAAAGTTGTTTTACGAGAATATAACTATGTCGCGTCGAAATCATTTGTCATTAGATGCAAAACAGATTGTGAAAAATGTGTAGTAATGTGTGTAAAGGTGTGTAATCAGTAGAGGACTAATTTAACAAAAAACTTTTAAAGAGACCTGTCTACTTACAAAAACTCCAATATCATCGATAAGGGATAATATTATTAGTGAAGAATTAAACAAAAGAAAAAAACGTAGTGATTTTCAATCTCACACAATAGTGATCAGGACCTAATAAGAAGGAAAATATATTGTCTTTATGAAAGCGGAGTTATTCCTGCCTTGGATAAACTGAAAAAGAAGCCAGACGAAGACGAAACCAATATAAATATTAGCCGTGCCACCCTCCATAGAGTTGTTTGTAAAATGGGATTTAAATACCGCAAAATAGAAGAAAAACAAGTAGTAATGGAATCGCAGGAGATTTAATTACCTTCAAGAAATTAAAAGATATAGGTTAGAAAACAGGTCCATAATTTACCTTGATGAAACGAGCACCAGCTTCATCAAGTTCAAAAACTTAAATCCAGAAATATTTGTTAGAAAATGATATTTATTTTGAATTCAGTTACAAAAAAACGCATCCTTTGGAAGTCCTAAATTCATATGCAATTTAAAAACAATATGTATGTGATAATTTGGCTGAACAGGCTGGGCATACTATCTTAAATATAGCATTTGTGGAACCAAGTAAAATCAAAGATCAGAGCAGAAAATGTTACACCTACTTTAAGTCCCAGTGTTATAAATTTGATAAAAAATTTAATTACTAACATATCAGTTGAGAGCTGGAAAAATTCACTACAGCACATTATAAAAATTGAGGACTCTTACATTTTTATCCAAAACAACATAAATCCTATTGTAAATCATCTTAATGATGACTCTGATAGTAAAACAGAATTAGATTTAGATATTTAGATTAAAAATGTAATTATGTATAGATAATGCAGTTATAAATTTATTAAAACTTTGCATATATTTAATTTCTTAATGTAATGTTAAGATTATACTTACCTAAATAAACAAATTAAAGTCCGTCTCTAATGTTCTGTCCTGTAATACCTGCCGATCCGCAGTTTTATTGCTGTCGGCAGGTACAATCCATAAATGAAGGCAAAAGCTAACCCGGTATACTTTAAGACAGACTATACCTATTACAATAACTTATAATAATAAATTACAATTGTAGAATTTTATTTAACTCCATTAAAACCACCAATTTAACAATTTGGCATGCTTTAGCTTTCTTCTGCTTCGATTAGATGGGTTGCTTTGTTAGCTTTGTAAATATATTTCCACTTTTGCAGTAAAAGCCAAAGCTTAGCATGTCTTTAAACTTTATTTGAATATTTTGTTTCATACATAGAAAAGGCTTACTTAATTTTTTAAATAAATGTACTTTTATATAATACCCTGTCTAATATTAAGTATGCTTTTCCCATGAAAAAATATCCTTAATAATAATTTAAAACTTTTCGCCAAGTTGATGAGAGCAAGTGCTAAAATTTAACCGTAAATGTCATCTAAGAGATTAAAAGTTTAATTTGGTGGCTTGGAGTTGAAAAATGTAGCTTTTTTTATGACGATTATTTTCAGTTTTTTATTTGTTTTTGTGGCATAAAAATTGACGGAGTTATAACCGATTTAAACTTTCACTACAGTGCGAGGACTGCTTTTCCGCAGCCCTTCGGCCCTTTACCTAGAAAATACGACGGTGTTAAGCCCTTTTAACATACGTAGGCTTGTAGCCCTGAAAATTACCTTTACAATGATATTTTGTAGGATGTGATCAAAATTAACAGAGTTACAAAAATAATAAGATTTGAAATTTTAAAACAAAAAAAGAATTTTTTTATTAATGAAGAATGTACAATGAAATATTAAATGTCTTTGAATAAAATTTGTCACCTTATTTTGGCAAAGGGGTGGTTCTTAAGGGTTGGAAGAGTGTGGAAAATTAAAAATTACTTCGTGTTCAGAGAATAAACTTAAGAACCAACAAAATTTAAAATCAAAACATCAGTAGTAATTAAAAAATATTTTATTATTTTATTTTTGTCAAAGGGCTGGTTCTTAAGGGTTGCTAGGCTGTAGACAATTAAACAATATTTCAAGTAAAGATAATAAACTGTCATACTAAAATTGGCAGTCATTAGATATTTTTTATTTCATTTTCTGCAAAGGGGTAGTTTTTAGGGGTTGAAAAGTGGTAACTAATTATTTTATTAAAATGCTATAATTTTTTTCCAGTAAAACTGCAATTGTAATGTTACAAATCGTTAAAAGATTTTTTCTTTGTTATTTTCATCAAAAGGGTAGTTTTTAAAGATTCTTAAGGGTTAATATTTCAAAATACACCAATTTTATATTGTACAATACGTTGAGATATGTATCCTTCATAAATAAAAGATATTTGAATCGAAAAAAAAGCCGAAAAACCTATAAAATAATTTTTTCGATAACGGGTGATTTTCACCCCTTAAAAACAATTTGCACACCTTTCGACCATATAGATTTTGATATGGAGGATAAGATAAGCATAGTTCGAAATTTTTTAAAAAATCGGTGCATAAATAAAAAATTTGGAGGTATGACACTATTTTGAGCTTGACTGCTTGGACTATATGCATATGGTCTTTAAAAACATAACTTTTTTTATGTTTTATTAAATTTAAACTTCTAACAATATATTATACTGGTATTTTCACCCCTTTTTTTAATAAGGTGTTAGTAGTAACATTAAGGCAGAATTTTATTTAACTCCATAAAAACCACCAATTTAACAATTTGGCCTGCTTAATTAGGCTTTCTTCTGCTTCGATTATGTGGGTTGCTTTGCTAGCTTTGTAAATATATTCCCACTTTTTTTAAATTAAATGAACTTTTATATAATCCCCTGCCTAATATTAAGTATGCTTTTCCCATGAAAAATATCCTTAATAATAATTTAAAACTTTTCGCCAAGTTGATGAGAGCAAGTGCTAAAATTTAACCGTAAATGTCACCTAAGAGATTAAAAGTTTAATTTGGAGGCTTTATTAGAAAATATTGCTTTAAATATTGTGGTGTAAATCACTTAAATAACACGGCTTTTGCAAGACATTATTGCAAGAGATGATTTACTTCGTGATGTAATTTAAAATTGTTGCAACAAAAAATTACGAATATTTGGTCTTTTCTATCCTTTAATAAAACTTAAGCAATGTAATAAGTACTTGTAACAATAAAAGATATTAGTAAATAATAAGATCGGACTATAGGTTTGTTATTGATAGGAACAGCTCATAACAGTTATTGGCTTATTAAGGAATAAAAACTTTTTTTTACATAGAATGTCTAAAAATACTTATTTAACATTTTAATATTGACTTCTGATATCAGAACACGTGTGCACTCTTATGATTCTGGTCCCAGGGAATATAATTGTTACTGTACAGATACTATTGACCCCTATGAACGCGCAGATCGTCGGAAACAAGGTAAAAAAAATCCATGAGACCTATTAACAAACAAAATACTTATCAACATTTCGGTGGCAAGTCTACCACTGCTAAAAGATGAAATTTATTTAAAAAAAAAAATAAAACATTGGTGATAACGGAAACCTACCATCCTTTTAGTCTTCGTATGCTGTCTCAAGATTTAAAAAAATATATATTTTTATTTTGCTATAAAAAAATTTCTATATTCTAAAAGCTTTTGTCAAAAATGTGTAACGTAATGTCACAGGCAGCAACAAAAAATTTAGAAAATGTTTGTTTTTAAAAATTTATTAAGAACTTTCCAATTGATTTTAGTGGTTCTTTGATATATAGCGAGTTCCCTAAGTTTTTACAAAAAAAGTCGAAATACATCTTCTTTCTATAACACAGGGGGTTTTATTTTTTTATTATTACTTTTAGGGTTTGCAGTAATTATTGGAAAAATGAAAATATCTTCATTTCGTCAAACATTAAACCCTTATTACTTTTAAAATAAAGTATTGTTTATTATGGTTTAACCATGTTACTACTTATTGTTGAAACAATTTATGTGTACATTCTAAAATTAATTTATATTTTATACATTTTTTATAAAATTCCTTTTTTTTTTTTAAACTAAATAATAATATACTAGTGTCCAAACGCCCGCCCTAGTGAAGGAATACCATTTTAACTGACACTAAAATAAGGAAAATGGCCCAAGTCACATAGACTAAAGTTTATAGGAGGGAGATAAAACTGTTTCATTTTAATATTTTGCCTGTTACTCTTTTGGGCTAGAAAATATCATTTTTGTAATAATTTTGTCTTAAAAATTATTTCATCCGTTTTTTTTTTTAATTTAGTCGTGACAACGGAGACTTGGGCCATTTTTCTTCTAATCTGACTAAGCATGAACTTAAGCCATATTTCTATGTTTTTTGTTTCGCCTTTTGTATGTATTTAATTAACTTAATACGATTTTTATGTAATGAGTTACGTTTCACTTAACTAGATGGCAGTAAAATCTTACTTGTGGTAAAAATGCCATTTTCTTCCAATGCTACAATTTTTCAAGCGTTTACGGTATGTTTTCTCCAAGGAAGTTTAAAGGTGTATGGAAGCCCAATACTGTAGAACACAATTGTCCAAGCGTGCAGGGCAGCGGGAATAGGGGGGTTGACCCCGCGGAGTTTGCGCAATGAATAGTAGGTCAGAGCCGGACTTCAATAATTCTTTGTTACTATCTATAAAGTTGACATCATCAAATGTCAAATTTAAGCATTCACTGTTTTTTTTATATTTTGCACAAAATTTTTGGTTATTAAACGATACTACCATAGAATATTTAAAATTATTGTGTAATATTGGATTTTATATCATCTGATATAATATGGAAAGAAGCCTTCTATTTAAATGGTCGATATTTTTGTGAGTTTTGTATTTTTACCAAAAATCTTTGTAAATAAATAAAAACAAGATTTTTAAAATAAATTTCAAACATTGTATGATAGTTTCATGTACTTATCACCAATTTTGTGATAGAAGAAGGGCAAGATAGTGTAAATGAGTTTAATTTAATCCTAAAATTCTGGTTGTACATTAAAAAGTGAAAATTTTTATAACTGCTTTTTAGGCATATACTTTTCACTAGTAACAAACATTCATGAGACAGAATAACAGTGGTTAAAAATGTTTAGTAACCTTTGGTACCTAGGTATCCATTATAATAGTATCCGTTAAATATTATGTGTCTACAGTATGTCGAGCTTAAAAAGATGATAATGTAAGTTTAAGAAACCACAAATCTAATTTCTTTTTTAGCAAATATAGAAAAAGCAAAAAGGAACTTTAGCATAAAATTGTACTTTCTTTCATTGAATTAGAGGGTCCTGTATATATTAAAATTTGCCTGGTCTGCCCAGTAATTAATAATTTTGATCCTTTTAAAGAATGTACTAAATTATTCAATGAAATTAAAGTACCTAAATGTAAACCTTATTTCTTTTTAATAATCCATAGAAATACACAAACATTGTGAAAATCATCTAAAAGATAGTTAAGATTGCCTTACTTTTCTCACTGCTATTTCCTATGAAATTTTCATTATTTTATTATTCATAATTGATATATTATTATTTTTTCGGTTACCTAACGTTACGTCTCATAAGAAGGACCTTATTTAAATATAAGAAATATTTACCTAAAGTAAAAAATGCCGGGTATGTTACTCTTGGATTTGCAAGACAAAACCATACAACCTCTAATCATTTTGTTACCATATTATAAGTAACAAACAATAAACACAAAATTATAGTCACAATTTAATAAACACTAATCACTAAAATAAGAAGGTTTTAATCAATCCAAAAAACTTCTGCAACCACAAAATATAGGTACTCACACAAAGCAAAACAATCGGCGCAAAGGGCACAAACCACAACGAAAATGACGAATGATTAGACGACGACGGTTGACGATACAGCGCGGATATAGTTTCATATGCGCCGCGCCCGCCCTTGCACCAAAAACCTTAGACAACCTAAGACCATTACGGCTCTCATAAAAGTATAATGTGTTGCCTAACTACACACTGATTTATCGGTGTGTAAGTAGGGAACAAATTAAATTATTTCGTGGAATTTTGTTATTGCGCAGAATCGGCGGGGCCAACTCTGACAGTTATTTTCATACTGGGCTGGACATTTTTTGATCGAATGGGCCATAGCATTGGGCTTCCATACACCTTTAAACTTCCTTGGTTTTCTCACATGAAAATATTTTATTGGTGTTAGTTCAAATTTAAAACATGTAAAAAAATCTTTCCAGGCAAAATAGTGCAGCAAAACAGTTTTTTGTGTCTCCTGTAAAATTTATATTTTGTGCCATACGAGGTTTTCATACTAAGCCATCGATAAGTAGTTTGACTTTAATCCTCGAATAGTAAAGATAACTATTGTAGACGAACAAATTAAAATAGAAAACATTTTGAATCAGTTTTTGATCCAAACATAGGACTTATTTTTTCTTGGTTTTCAGAATTATTATTTTTTAGTTTTAACCAGCACATATGTCTTAATAATGGAAATAAATATTATTTTATTATTACCTTACCTGGGACATTAACCATGTTGGTAAAACTAATAAAGAAATAAATAATATGTGGGACAGCTTACTTTCTCATTTGCAAGCGGCGTTGTTGATATTTAGGTATTAAAGATGCAATTTTATGGCGTAATATTAGACATCGTGAAATATAGTTAATAGCGGTTCTTAATTAATGCTAACATATTAAGTTGGAAGATTTTCCTAATATTAGAAGTTAAATTATTAGTTAATTATAAGCTAACCTTTATTTAAATATGCAAACATATTTACATTGTAGTAAATTATAAGAAGTCTACACTCGCAACATAAATTTATGGTATAGTACAGTCATAGATGGTTTTCACATTTTTTTTGACCATATATTAAAAAATCTGAAGTTTGAATAGAAGTTAGGGAATAGCTTAAGAATCAAAAGTTACATATCGGTTGCTTTTTTTCTAGGAGAAACTAAATCTTGTTTCCGTATGTAAATATATATGTTTTTAAATCATTATTACAATAAAACATTATTTTGGATTTGTATTTCAAATATATTTTTTGAAGAATTACCATACTAATAGGGCTTTGTCAAAAGTATTAAAAAAAAAATAAGTACCCTTGATGAAACCCTAACAAGGCAAAACAATTGTAGAGCAAATCTTTGATAAATTCTAAAACATTTAAAAGCTGTTTTCAATACATTTTGCAAAATAGTACACATGGAGTACCTAAAACACGGATTTCGCACCTTGTATCTGACAAAATTTTCGAAAATTATTTATTAATGAAAGTAGTAAGTAATAATCGTTGACATTTTTGGAGCCTGTAGGGAACAAGAGTTGACTTGTTTACAGAAAAAAGACATTAAAGATGCTACGTCGTGTATTAAAATCATCATTTCCAAATCAAAAACCAACGTATCGAGATTAATTACAACATTAGAGGAAATATAGTAGGAGTGAATTTTTGGACATTTTTCGTAAATATGTAAGCCTGCTTCTATCTAGTATCAATCACAATCAGTTTTTTTAACGCGTATAGAAGTTTTAAATGCACTACACAACCAGTGGGCATAAATACTTTTGGTTCTATACCCAAAAAGATTGCCGAATATCTTGGACTTCCTAATGCCCACACTGGGCACTGCTTTGGACGGTGTTCTGCAACCTTCCTTGTAGATTCAGGAGCCAACATATCGATGCTAAAAAGACACGAAGATAGGATGATAGCAAGAAAAGTTTTCGAAGAGAAGAATAATCATGCTGCCGTTGGTGCTACTTCCGTTTCTTCTACCAGTAATTCCCGTATGCAAGTATTTTTTTTTTTATAATGAAGAACGAACTATATTTGCGACCAATGTACAATTGTCTGATATGAAAGATTGTAATATTAATGTATATAATAAATGATTTGATATTCGGTACATTTTGATTTATTTTTCTTTTACGCACACGTGAGTAAAAGTAACATTAAAATGACGCTTCAAAAGTTATGATTCCCATACAATTTTACGAAAAATCAATTTAATTTATTCTCGGCAAGACGAGCAGCCTCACCTACAAAATTAAAAGTTTTGTGCAGATAGGATTTTTTAAGTGTATGGCTGCAAGTAGCATCCCAAAGTAAAGTGCAAACTCCAAGAGGCTCCAACACAGAAGGATTTTCAGCTGAAATCAGATCTTCCTTGTTAATGTCATTTATCTAACTGTGTCTAGAAGCACACCCTGCGCTTTTCTTGCAGCTTAACCCATGTAGGCTACAAATATTAGCATTTTTGCCGCTACTTTCGCTCTGATTAATCTATGGTCACTACCAGTTTGAAACTTGTTAAGAACGCTTCCAACCTTTATAGTGTTTCGCCTTTTAGTCAGGATAAAATTGATTTCATTTTTCGTTTCTCCATTAGGTGCTTGCCATGTCCATTTCCTATTTTTGTTCTTTTTAAAGAATGTATTAGCAATAAATAGGTTCTGGTGATGAGCGTATTGCACAAGTCTTTCCCCTCTATCATTCCGTTCCCCAATTCCAAAGTCCCCTAGCAGATATTCTTGCCGTTTTTGATTCCCTATCTTAGCATTGAAGTCTCCTATTACGTATTTAAAGTAACAGTTGCTGTTATTGAGAGCTTGACTTATTTCGTTATAGAATTTTTCTAATTCTTCGTCCGAGTGGCTGATCGTCGGAGCGCAAACTTGCACAATTCGTACGCAATATCTTTTTGATATACGAAGTGCATACTTATGTGTCTGAAAAACTATTTCGTTAATAAGAGTGTTGGGAAATAAGTGCAAAAACATATCCGTAAGCGTTTTAACAGTGTCTGGCACATTTGGACATGTTTGTTTTACAAACGGATTGACTTTTTCGGTCCATATTACCTTTCTTTTTAACATTTTTTTTTGTAGTACCGCTAAAGGAATCTCATCTTCTCTGTCCCAATCGGAAGGTTCGTCTTTTCCACCTTGTATCAGTTCAGGCTCAAAATTATCAATAACTACATCCATGTTTTCAATTTTCGGCCGCAGGTGTGCTCTCCAAACACAGGCAGACCAAATTTAAAAGCGATGGAAATATGGAAAGTTTTGTTATCTAACAAATTTCCCAAGGGCGAAGATGGAAGTGCGTTAATACAAGCATTCAGGGGCCTGAAGAGCAAGTAGACGTGCTCTATCTTCACTTGTCTGGCCTATGTTTGTAATATATTTGTGATGAGCTTGGCAAATTAAAAAGTCAAAATCTTTCTATTTTTTAGTAATTCTTACAAAACAATTGCTAAAATCATTATCTACTGTCGCAAGAATATAGGAAGGTAAAATTTTGAAAGTAAATCTGATACATCATTGATTAAACCTAAAAAGGCAGAAATAGATAGGGTGGATGTACCTCTTAATCCGAGAAAAAAAAACATCTAAAATATAAAGAGCTTGAAGACCTCATATCTTCATTCCTTTTGCTGTCGAAACTTTTGGTTCTTTGGGTGATAAGGCTAAGGGTTTTATAAAAAAAAATTTGCAAAAAAAAAGCCATGCAAAAAACCTCAAAGTATTATTATCCAAAGAATTGGTTTTGCTGTGCAACGGGGTAATGCAGCATCGGTACTAGGTACAATCCAGGAAGACCTAGAATTGGTGAAGTTTATAATTTTTAATATGGATTTAGTTATTTAGTTAATTTTAGAATATTGTATTTATAACATTATATACTTTATTATTTAATTGATTTAATATAGTTTTCTTTTCATTTTAATTTTTAAATTTAATATGTATAAACTTTGCTGGTGTTTCAATTTTGATGGATTGCCGCTGAATAAAACCATTTAAGTAAAATCTAGACAAAACTAGGAAGTTGCCCATCTTGCAACTAAGTGTACACTGGGCATATGGAGGTAGCAAGGTGTAGCAACTGCTTACTCAACCCAAGGAAGCATTCAGCAGTTTTTCGAAAAAGGAATACTTACCAGAAATTTTAAAGGTCTCGTCTATTCTGACGACTCTATATTGTTTTATGGGGATTTAAAAAATATATTGTATTTAAAAATACGCTTTGCACCGGAATGACTAACAAAGCTATTTCACAAGTAAGTTATGGAGAGTATCATAGAATAAGTTTGCGTTTGTAAAGGGGAAAACAGAAGTTATTTAATTTTTGTTTGTATTGGAATGAAAAAATTTCCAAAAGATGTTCTTAATCATGGAAAATGACAAACTATAAAATAGCTAAAAGCAAAACAAATTATTTTAATTTTAAATGGTAAAGTTACTTTTAGCTCATTTTGTTTATGGTATATTTATTAACCAGTACCAGAAAAAAAAAGTAAGCTGTATGATATAAATTTATTTTTGTGGAAAAAGTGAGAAGATTAGATTCCTTGGGCATTAGTTATTGATTTTAATAAGAATAGTTTAAACACCCTGTACCTACTCAATTTACATTTTTAATTACTTTCATGATTGTATCATAACAACCTTTTAAGATTTTTTTAAAGTACCTATACAAACAAGAGAAAATATTAAATAACATGAATTTGGGGTTAGATTAACCAACAAAATAAGTTTAAATGATTGATAATAATTATATATACGGTAAATAAATTTAGCTAATTGAGTTGAAAACTTGACTGACTTTCTAACGAACGGTAATTTTAAACATTCAAAATTATAGGCTGAAATAATGTTTGTCAGCTTATCTGGTTTTTAAACATGAGTGATTTTCTTTGAGAACAATTGATTTGAATGACACTAAAAGTAAATTAGTACTGTGGTAAAATAATTTACCCCTATTGCGTAAACATTTATTTTTGCAAGAAAAAAAATTGCATTTACTACAAGTTATAACAAAACACATAAATTTATTTGTTTTTTTAATATAAATATGTGTAAAGAGTAATTTTTAAGGATTTATGAGCAATGAGTGCTTCGGAGAAATCACTTAAGTAAGTAAGTTTAAAAAATACGTTTTGTACCTATAAAGTATTTTAAATAAATAAAATAGAATGAAACTTGAAGTAAGAAACCAATACAATCAAACCAACTCCAAAGCTTGTTTTAACAATGGCATTAAAAATGGTCCTGTCTTGTTTGAATGGGGACAAATCTTATAGCTTATTTGCGAAAAATATTAGTTTAAACTTCTGTACCCAGTCTGTACCCAACCTTTGAAGACGAAATTATTTCTAAATTTAAAAAAAATCCAACCTTTGCTAAACAATTTGCTGCCAATTCTACTATAATTTAAGTATTAATAAAATCCCGTGTTTTAATATTTTTGTGCAGCATAAAGTATCCTCAATCATATTTAAGCTCAAGCAGATCAAGCGTATTTTTTCCTTTCCTAATACCAAGAAATGCTCTGGGCTGCGCAGCATACAAGCAATCGTTTAATAAATTGTGCTACTAAACTTGCACATATCCTTACTTGCCTGTTTCGAATTTGTTATAAGGGAGTTCTTCTGGATAGCTAAAAGGCCCCTTCGTGTGCAACTTATCCCTAACAGAGGATCTAAAAGTCTCAATTCTAGTTATACATAAACTTTTTCTTTCTGTGTAAGGTAATAGAAAAATTTAGTAATTCCAAAATTGGTAATATAATAAACAAAAATATAAAACTATACATGACAGATGGTACATGGATACAGTAACAAAATATCCACAGTCGGTCTTTTGCTTATGTTACATAACTAAAACTAGCAGCTTATCTCCCGTGGTAAATACCAGATCTTTGCTTTTGACGTATCTAAGGCCATGTTTGGCAAAATGCACTTTTTGGCAAATTTCCTTTTGATGGTGTCTTGCCTAAACTTTGTTTTAAGCACTCCAGTTTTCTTTATAGTCGATGCATACCAGTAGTTATTGTGGATGGTCACTTTTCGTCTACCTTTTACCAAATCTACACCAGGATTTTTTAAGCCGATACTATGTTTGGCATCAAATCAATTTTTTTTCTGATCAACAATCTTCCCTTTTTTACTAATATTGTATGGTTTTGCTAACGATAATTCTGTTCACTCTAATATAGCATAGCAAGCATAGTGCAGATATCTTTCTCATATAATCTTCAAAAAAATATTGGTCTTTTAATAAAGAGCCGTTTACCTTATTAATAATCCCACTCTTATTATTCCATTTCTCTAACTATAGGGGACCTGTCTCTTTTTGATCGGTTTTTAAAGGCTTGGGACCCAAAGAATTGCCCCCCACTTTCCATTTTGCCCGCATCTTAATTCCCAAAGTTTCTAAACTGGGAAATTTACTACCTGCAGCGGATTTTACTTTTTGTCCAAAGCTGCAAGCACTTTTCTTAAGATTCTTACGGTACATTAGTACCAAGGAAGTTTAAAGGTGTATGGAAGCCCAATGCTATTGCCCATTCGATCAAAAAATGTCCAGCCCAGGCCCGGCCAATTTTGCGCAATGACGAAATTCCACGAAATAATTTAATGTGTTGCCTACTTAAACACTGATAAATCAGTGTGTAGTTAGGCAACACATTATACTTTTATGGGAACCGTATTAGTTTCGATTGTTTTGCTTTATGTGATTATATTTTGTGCTTGCAGAAGTTTTTTGGATTGATAAAAACCTTTTTATTTTAGTGATTAGTGTTTATTAAATTGTGACTATAATTTTGTGTTTACTGTTTGTTACTTATTATTACAACTTGACAATTTAGGCCCAGTTGTATAGGTTAGGATAACCCTGAAATTGCGAGTTAATCTTCAGATTTCAAAAAAAGCGAGTTGTGTAGCATAGGATTACCTTCGAATTGTGGGTTAACCTAGGGTAATCCATAACTCGTGGATGGAGTAGGGATTAACTCACAATCCTCAGGTTAATAAATAAAAATGGAAGCATTCGAAATAATTGAGAATATACTATTCGACGAGGACGACGATTTAGATATTATAAATATCATAGAAAATCCAAGAAGACGCCGAACTTTTCGTAATCGTATCGATAACATGGAAATTTGGGTGGACCAGGAGTTTATAAATAGATTTAGAATTTCAAAAGCCTCTGTGGAAGTACTTCTTCAACAAATTGGCGTACATCTTCAAAGAAATACCAACCAGTAAGTTCCTACTTTTCCAAAAGAAAATTAAAAACATTTACATTTTTTTATTTTATTCCTTAGGAATCATGCTTTAAGTCCTTTAACACAAATTTTAATTGTGTTGCGATTTTATGCCACTGGAAGCATGCTTAAAGTAGCAGCTGACTTTGGTGGTGTTGATACTGGAACTGCATCAAGAGTTGTTCGCGACGTATCAAGAGAGATTGCTAGATTGTCAGCTACATATATTAGGATGCCTGTGACTAGAGAAGAGCTTGAAGAAACTAAAATTTATTTTCAAAATATAGCCAATTTTCCTAATGTTATTGGTGCTATAGATTGCACACATGTTAGAATACAATCACCAGGTAAAAAAAATATATTGTAAAATTTTATTCATAAAATTAAAAAATTAACGATAAATAAGTATTATAAAATATTTTTTTTCAGGGGGGCAAAATGCTGAGCATTTTCGAAATAGAAAAGGCTACTTTTCAATAAACGTGCAGACTGTCTCTGATGCAAATCTATATATAAGAAACATAGTTGCTCGTTGGCCAGGATCCACTAATGATAGATTAATTTATAATAACAGCCGCTTAAAAGCTGAGCTAAATGATGGAGTGTATGGCAATAGTTTTGTTTTAGGCGACTCGGGCTATACTCTTGACAATCACATAATGATTCCAGTGGCCAATCCAATTACACATGGTGAAAACTTGTATAATGAGTCCCAAATTAGAACCCGTAATGTTGTAGAGCGACAGTATGGTGTGTGGAAGCGACGATTTCAAGTTTTGAGGCTAGAAATGAGGGTCTTACTGGATACAGTTCTAGCTATTATTGTAGCTACAGGAGTGTTGCATAACATAGCACTTGAGAGAAATGATCCAGAGCCACAAGAAGTAGTCAATGATCCAGAGGAATATGTGGAAAATGAAAATATAGTTGAAGAACATCCTCAGGATAATGGAAATTTGATTAGACAAGAATTGATAAACAATTACTTTGAGAACTTGCTTAACTAAAACTATTTTTTCATTTTAGCTCTAGTAAAATCTGTTTTATTTGGTCCTGCTTTGAGAATATAAAATGTTTATAATTTAATATTTCCTGAATCTGCTTATAACTAATTGCCCTTAGGCCAAAGATTATCAGAATTTATAAATAAATAATATATAATGTAATATTGTTTAGTTTTTATTTGGAAAATTTTAAACTTCATTTGTAGCATAACATAATAAAATAAATGTAATGGTTGTTAAAAATAAATAAATAAAACAAAGATTCACATACTTAAAAATTTATTATATTTATATTCATTCTGTAAAAGGAAGGTCCATTTTTTTTTTCAAAAGTTCCAATTCCAACTTTTTTGTTTGAATTTCCACACTATAAACGTCTTTTAAATGATTAATCTTTAGAATATGTTCTTCTTTCTTCATTTTTTGATCTTCTTTTTGACTTTCAATTTGTAATTTGATTAGTTCTAACTTTGCTTCTGATACTGCCTTTATTTTTGTTCTGCAATCATCAGTTAACTGCGTTCTTTTTTGACGTTTTGGTGTTGCTATGGTACAAAGAAAATAAATAACTTTAAGTAAATAAAAAAAAGTAAAAGGAGTACTTACATTCCTTGGTGGTTTGGAGCTCTGCTGTTATTGGTCGTCTCAATAAGGCAGGATTCCAAGTACCCCAATTATGATCTTCACTCGGATTTGTTCGAACTAATAATAAATAAATGCACAATATGTATACATATATATTAAACCAAGTAAACTTCTTTATTTAATAGCATGGAAACTACAAGAAATGCCAAAAAATGTTTTATATAAAAAAGTCAGACTACCGTGGTACTATGTTTTGGTGTATAATAATATAGAGGGTGTCCAGGAAAATTTGGGCAATCTCTAGAATTTACATAGAACACAAAAAAATAGGATGACAAATTCCTATTAAGTTTTTCTGCAAGCCCTACCTATGGGGATATGGGCCCCTAAATGACGCCGCTAAATATATTATTTAACAAAAATTTAATATGATGGACACTGGTAAAAACCCCTTAAAACAGTGTCCTTGAAACATATTTAGCTTTTTTAGTTTACCATATTTTTAATACCCTGTATGATAAAAACCTTAAAATAATATTTTTTGGTAACTTGAACCTTAAACTAAAAAAAAAGATACTTTTCTTTAATATCGATAAAATGAACCGTTTTCGACAAAAAAACGATTTAACGACAACAAATAAATTTCATAAGGATACATGGTGTAGGAAGTATGAGTTGTAATATTTTAATGAGCGATAGAGGAGTCCAAAACAAGCAGAAAAGTTCATATAATACATGGGTCAAAAGTTTATGGTTTTCAAGATATGGCCCTTTTAAAGTTAAAAAATATGGTAATATAAGTAATTATTTCTGAAAAGTTTCTAACTTTGAAGAGCCATATCTTGAAAACTATTAACTTTTGTCCCATGTGTAATATGAACTTTTTTGCTTGCTTTGAGCTTCCCTATCGCTCATTAAAATATTACATCTCGTACTTCTGACACCCTGTATTCTTAAGAAATTTATTGGTTGTTGTTAAATTGTTTATTATTTTTTTTTATCGAAAACGGTTAATTTTATCGATATTAAAGAGAGATATCTCTTTTTAGTTTAAGGTTTAATCTACCCAAAAATGTTTTTTTAATTTAAGTGTCTAAGTCCGCCTCTGGTAAACTAAAAAAGCTAAATATGTTTCAAGTACACTGTTTTAAGAGGTCTTTACTAGTTTTCATCAAATTAAATTTTTGTTAAATTATATAAAATATTTTAGATTGCCCACATATTCTTGGACACTCTGTATACCAGGAGTCCCAGACCTGTTTAATTCCTTCTAAGAGAACATGTCATATCAAGTTTATCCTAAAACTGTAGTTAGAGCCCCAGTTAATCTTGACATCATTGATATATAGTGTGTCTACGTAAGTTGGCAGCATATGGGAAACTTTATTATTATTAATCTTACGAAAAAAAGTTATTCTTCATGAAAAGTTCTGCATGGTTTTAAATCTAAAATGCAACCATTAGATATCAATTTTTTCTAGTAAACTACGAGGTATGTCAAAAAATGTGAATTTTGCTCAAAAGTAAAGTGCCTTTATTTGTTATAATATCAAAAATTTTATCAAGGAAGATTATTTAAAATTGTAAACTAACATCTTACTTACAATTGTTTTTTAATCAAAAATTTGCTAACATTTAAGTTTCTGAGCTTTTTCTGTTGTAGGGTAAAAAAGAAAAAATAATTTGTAGGGTTATTGGATGTCATTACATATTTAAATGTGTTTTTTAGTTATAATAAAGTTTTTTATCAACAATTGTCGACATAGTCAAATATGAAGGTACTTTACTCTTGTGTAATGCAGAACTTTTTATAAAGAATAACTTTTTTTCGTAAAATAATAATAAAAAAATTTCCCATATGCCTCCAACTTATGTAGACACACTGTATAAAAAATATTTTACTACGGAAGTCCAAAAGCTTTTTTCATATAAAATATTTTTTGTGCACTTTTGTTGTTTTAACACTTAGAATAACTAAGCTTAGTTGGCCTTATGTATAATCTGATTATGAGAAAACCAAAAGTAGCAAATACTATTTTCATTAGAGCACACTTGGTACCTAACATATAAAAATTAAAATACTACATGTATATGTTACCATCATTATTATTATTCAGGATGTCTTGAATATCTTCCTCGGTATCTAAAAATAAAAAGAATTGTTAGTCACATTTCGCTTATAGTTACTGTACTGAGTGGTTAATACTACATTTTCAATTTATAAATATTCTTTAATTTTGAAACAAAGGCTAACCTTCCTGTACTACAATTTCTATATTATTTAAGTTATCAGCATTGCTGAGACTTTCTAATGTTCCATCACTGTCAAACTGATTTGGTAAGCCTGTAACAGCTACCCCTATAACTGACTTTACTTTTAGATCTGTTTCATTTATTTTAATAGTACTAGCCACTCCACCCCCAGTTTTAAATAATTCCTGCTTTTCATCTGAAAATTTTTTTTTTGATTCTTTTTTTATATTCTTCCATTTTTCTTTTAGATTTTTTGAGGTCCTTCTTTGTCTCACAAAGGTCGATTGATTGAAGTCTATGGTTAATAATTCCCATGCTTCATTTTTTTCTTTCCAAGAAACGGCATCACTTTTCTTATTCTCTATTACATTTTGATATTTTTCGATTAGGTCAACTAATAGATTTATTTCTTCTTGGGTGAAATTGCAAGACCTTTTTTGATTGTCCATCTCCCTGGCCTAAAGAATATATGAAAGTATTGAATAAAGAACACATCAATTGAAAGTCAATATTATTTGATAACTTAATTACGAAGTATCACATTTATCAAAATAGTTTAATTATTAAAAATATGTATAAATACTCACGCATTTACCAACCTGAATTTCCATTTTCTTATTTTCCATCACAAAACACGAAAAAACAACTTGCCAAAACTTCTTCAAAAAATAAAAATTGCAGGTTATGTTAAAAATTTTCCTTTTTTTTTGGGGAAGTTAGGCATATTTTAATAACCTTGTGACCGAACCCCAGAGGTATACAACTGTAAAACAGAACTATGGATAAACCTGGGGTTAATCCAAGAAAAAAAAAACCCCCGATTAACCCCAAAAATTAATCGGGATATTCCCCCAACCTATACAACGGGCCCCTTTTAAAAATTTAGTACATTTTTTTTAAAAGGGTCAAAATTATTAATTACTGGGCAGACCAGGAAAATTTTTTAAAATATAGGGGCCCTTTAATTGAATGAAAGAAAGCACAATTTTATGTTAAAGTTCCTTTTTGCTTTTTCTGTATTTGTTTAAAAAGAAATTAGATTTTTGGTTTCTTAAACTTACATTAAAAACTTTTTAAGCTCGACGTACTGTAGACAAAATAATATTTAACGGATATTGTTACAATGGATACCTAGGTCCCAAAAGGGTTTTACTAAACATTTTTAACCACTGTTTTTCTGTCTCATGAATGTTTTTATTAGTGAAAAGTATATGCCTAAAAAGCAGTTATAAAAAATTTTTACTTTTTTTAAAGTACAACCACAATCTTAGGATTAGATTAAACCCCATTTACACTATCTTGCCCTTCTTTTTTTACAAAAAATTTGGGGATAAGTACATGAAACTATCATACAATGTTTGAAATTTATTTAAAGAAAATCGTGTTTTTATTTATTTGAAAAAATTTTTAAAAATACAAAAAAATCGACCATTTAAATAGAAGGCTGTAAAGGGCGCCATCTATTGTTTCCATATTATATCAGATGATATAAAATCCAATATTACACAATAATTTTAAATATTCTATGGGAGTATCGTTTAATAACCAACAATTTTGTGCAAAAAAAAGTGAATGCTTGAATTTGACATTTGATGATGTCAACTTTATAGATAGTAACAAAGTATTATGGAAGTCCGGCTCTGACCTATTATTCATTGCGCAAATTCCGCGGGGCCAATCCCCTGATTCCTCCTGCCCTTCACGCCTGGACAATTTTGTTCTACAGTATTGGGCTCCCATACACCTTTAAACTTCCTTGATTAGTACATATGTTTTAAGCCTTTGCTGTGCTAAAACATCTAATATGAAAATACCTATCACGTATTTACAAATATATCCAAATAAAAATATATTCTACTAAGTCCAAATTGAATAAAAGACAATATTATATCCGACGTAGTACTAAACAAAATAAGTCCTAATGATTTACGATAACGCAAATAGGACCAAATAATACAAATAAAAACCTTGTTAAATAAAATCCAAATGTAAAAATAGTTACTATACTACACAGAAACAAAATTTAAACCAAATAGAAAACAAATTTTCTTCTATCGTTTTCTATTTGGTTTTACCGACAGGGTTCCTAAGGTCTTTCACAGGGGGGAGGGAATTGGCTCCGACTCTATTTACTCTTTACATTAACGATTTAGCCAAGATGTATTTTAATATATACTAATTAATTTAGAGAATAAACGCAGGAAAATACGGATACATACTTTATTTCATACTGTCCGGTATATACATAATTACGTTAACAATTTGAGTCCGGTAAATGCGATTTACCGGTTTTGGCCGGTAAGTGTTGCCTAGCAACACTTACCGGACTTTTTTTCAATGACATTTAGATAAAAAAAAAAACGTCAATCATTTTTTGACACAATGTGTCGACATGTCAACATTGTCTAAAGACACGTTCAGATCAACTGTTTTCGAAGTACTAACTTATGACGATTTTGTGAGAAAATTAAAAACCATTCTAATTAAAATAAATACAACAAATATCTTAGAAATACCTTATATTTTTTTTATTAGAAATTCAAAAAAAAATTTAAAAAAAACAACTAATCTACTTCTAAATTTTCATTTTTGCGTTTAAATACCTTT